>QJNY01000118.1:0-123500 GCA_004155945.1 Monosporascus sp. mg162
AAAAAAAAAAAAAAAAAAAAAAAAAAAAAAAAAAAAAAAAAAAAAAAAAAACGTGCGACAATTGCATAGATAGCCGAAAGATTAACTGCTATACCATGGAAAAATTTACATCCTTCGAAAACAATAAAAGCAATTCGTTAAAAAATTCCACGAAAATTTATTATATAGATATTAAGGCATTTTCAAAACTATTAAACGGTTACAGGAAAAGTACGATTTTCCAGAACTTCGACGAACTGTTAAACAGGTAGTTAAGGATTGCAATATCTGTAACAAGGCAAAAACGGCCCGATATAAGTCCTAAAAACTTTTACAGCCCATATATATTCCAGAAAAGGCTTAAAATATTATTACTTTGGATTTTATTATCGGTTTTCGTTTATTGGAAGATCTCGTTACTAAAATTTAATACGATGGAATATAAGTAATCGTTAACAGATTTACTAAGTATAAATACTTTCTACTTTTTAAAGGAAACGTAACGGCAGAACAACGAGCTTATGCTTTTATCCGATAGTACTTCGACAAATATGGGATACTAAAGAAAATTATCTTAAACAAGGACAAACCTTTTACATTAAAATTTGGTACCAGCTTTTTTAAATAAATAACCGCCAAGCTTAAACTTTTTATAGCATATTACCTACAGACGGATAAACAGATGAAACGTTTTAATTAAACATTAGAACAATACTTAAAAAGTTATATTAATTACCAGCAGAATAACTAAGGAAAACTATTCTACTGGTATAAGTTGCTTATAATACGTCTGTTAACGAAAATATAGGTATTCTTTTCTATATAACAGTATATAATCATAAAGGAGAGATTTAGCGACCAAAGGATTTATTCGACAAAACTTTAAATTAACCGCAAAAGTTCTCCAAGTAAAAACACTAGTAATTAAAATTCAAACAGTATAAATCCGCTTATAGAATAAATTACGATTCCGTTAATAAAGAGTAACTTAGGATTATAATACGAAAAGAATTAAAAAATTAATTTTGTCGAAAAGAAACAAAGTTTATTTATTATGCTAAAAACAAAACGCAACTTCGAATATTTTTTAAATTAAAACAAAAAAACTTAGTAATAAGCTTAATTTTAAAAAGTTTAATCCATTTAAAATCGATAAAGCTATTTCCAAAACTAACTACCGACTGTTATTACCTAAAACGATAAAAATATACCTTATTTTCTATATCTTTTTACTTAAACCCGTATCCAAAAATTCTTTACTGGAAACTAGTCTAGAAATCGAAAAAGACGACGATAAGTACGAAGTTAAGGAAATACTTGATTCCAGGGTAATTAAAAATAAGGTCCAGTATTTGATTAAATAAAAGAATTACTGATATAAAGAAAATATTTGAAAGCTTTTTAAGCACCTGACGAACGTAAAGGACCTGGTTAAAACGTTTTACTGCCAAAGTCCTAACCAACCGTCTTTAACGCGGCCAAGGTCGCAAAAAACAGCGGCCTAGCACTTAAATCCAATCTTGCGGCGCTTTAATCGAAAGCAATAAACGCCTTTACCATAGCGTCCATTTTAAAAGCCAGCTGAGTTTGCTTTATTTTGATACGTTACTGTTTCTTTTCCAACTTTTTCCGTTTTTTTTAAATTAATTTAATTCCAAACCCTTTTCAATATTTTTAAAGCTTTCTTTTTAAAAAGGTCCTGTTACAAACGTAAACGCCTTAATCTTTTAATACATTCTTCCTATTTTTTATCTTGCCGACGCCGCAATTTATCCAGTTCTTCCCTCGCAGCCTTTTAGTACGGAAAAAAGCTGTGCTTAATTTCCTGCCGCTTCTTTTATAATCGTTCGTACGTTTCGTTTTTTTTTTAAAAGAATTCATGGCTAAAACGTTGTAAGAGAAACGCTGGCGACGGGTACAATAATTGCAGCTTAAATATTTAAGTGCGTAAAAAAAATCAAATTCGCGAAAATAAGTACAGTTGGAGCAAAGAAAAACTTTAATACCAAACTTTTCAATTAATTCAGCACTAATACTGCGAAAAACGCCTTAGTTCAGACAAAATTTTCCTTTTTCTTTTCGAATACGACCTGTCATGATAAAGTTAGCTCAAAATTTTGAAAACTTTTCCAACAAATAAAAAGGCTATTTACGGCTTTTATTTTTAAACAAAGATTTTTAGCGAAAAGAAATAATATTATAAAAACAGTAATTTCTACCTCGGAAGCATCTCTAAGGCTTAACGCGAACTTACCCCGGCTAAACTTCGGTCGAGAAAAGCTTGGCAACGAAGGTAATCTAGGTAATCTGGGTCTAGATCATCCAGATCACATAAATCTACGACATACTCATGGAAAACAGAAAGATATATAACGAACGGGTTTTTTCTATAAATAGCACCTACTTGGTTTCGTTTTTTTAGCTATCAATCTAAGTCTTCAATCAAAGGTAACGTTCTCTAATTGAAGGAAAAGTCCGCAAATCTCTTTAACGAACAGTTTACTGAATCATTCCTCGCTCTATTATTACCTGTAAATTAAGAACCCATTTCGGATACTGATCACACTTCCTGGTAGTTGTGTGACAGGTTCGTTACACTTAATTAGTTCCTTAGAATTTGAACCGTAGGGCAAACTATTTTCGTCGTTTTTGTTATCGTTCAAATTGCCGGTTGTCAATTTTTACAGCCTCGGCGATGTACTTGTTAAATGTATTAAATCGTTCGATTTTAATAATTTCGTCTTTTTTATCGTCTTTTAGCCTTTTGTAAAAAACCAGGATTAGGATATTATCTTCGTCGTTTACCTATCTCGCCTTAGCTATAAAACTTTTAAATTCGATTATATATTTAAAAGTTGATCTTTTTTGCTTAAGTTGAAAAAAGTTTATATAGCCTTTCGGTTTACGTCCAGGTTATTAAAATTATGTTTAAGCTGTTGTTCGAAACTAACGTAATTTTCGAAGAATTTTTTTAGTGGTTATTTTTTAGTCGTTTTCCGCATTTTTAGATAATTTCGTATCGTACGGTTAAACTAATTTAAGGCGTTTCTTTTAAAGAATGCTATTATAGCGAGGCCTTTGTCGACCTTATTCTTAATTATTTGGAATTGCAGGTCTATTTTGGCTTAGATTAGGAAATTTTATCCGCTTTTTATATTATTATAAAGTTTAAGCTTTTTAACTTCTAGTTTTAAAATAACGATTGCTGGCACTAAGTTAGGAAGAGCGGCCGCCTAAATAGTAAATAACTAAATATAAGCTTTAAGTTGTTAAATGCGTTCCTGTAGTTACTGGGCTAAGATAAAAACGGTAACTTTGGTGCCGGTCTACATTTTAATAATGTTAGATATTGCTTAAAGTCTAACGATTTTATTAAACAAAATCTTGTAACATATAATAGCAATAAACTTAATTAACTATTAAATTTAAGTCGTACGGTTTACGTTATAATAATATCGTAGGATTTAAGTAATAAAGTTATAATTACTTTTAGTAACAGCAAATATAAATCTGGGTAATTAATTATTATTGTAAGTTGATATTATTTAAATTATAAGAAATAATAACCGTAGTTATATATTTTAATTTTAGTTTAATAGATTTAAACCGGTTTAAATTTAATTATAATGAACGACTTTCTTTAAGCTACTGTCTTGGTTTAACCGGCTTAAGGCGTTAAGCCCCTGTTGATCTAATTAAACATATTGAGCTGGTTTAAGACAGTTACGTAACTTAAAACCTACGTCGGAGATGTGTTCCATATCTTCCAACCGTCTTTTTTCATGCCAAGTCCCTTTGGTCATAACAAGAAAGCTGCGGCTCGAGAAAGTGATAAAGTGTAACGGGTAACGCCGTAACTGCGTCGAGGCGTTAAGGGGGTATGTCAACTAGCAGGAGGTGCGCTAGTACCCATATATGATAAGATTCCCTTTAATCGGAACATATATGTTCCGTAGCTAAACTACTTCAAAGATCAGTACGCGTTGCTGAAGTGCACGCAACTAACCAATTAATACAACAGAACTGATGTCCCCTATATCTGACACCTATATGTTCCGATCAAAGACAGCCTTTCCGTATATGGGGTGCTAGCGCACCCCCTGCTAGCTGACAATTATTCATCCAATACAACACAACTGATATCCCCTGTATCCGACATAACTAGCCAATTAATATAACAGAACTGATGTCCCTTATATCTGACATCTACTGATCGGCCCATACATGTTCCGTGACTAACCACCTAAAGTTGTATGCGTACAACAGCATCTGCAACTGGCCTAATACAATAACACAACTGATGTCCCTTATATCTGACAATAGGTTCAGGGTGGTTAAAGGCACGTGCCTTATTAGGAGCTCGTAGTTACCTAATTCTTTATTCTTTCTGGCTTCTAATCATGACTGGTTCTGTCAGCTAGCAAGGGGTGCGCTAGCACCCCATACACGGAAAGACTCCCTCTGATCGGAACATATAGGTTCCGTGGCTAGACTCCATAAAAAGAGCAGTGCGCGTTCTAGAGCACCTGCAACCAGTCATCTAGTACAACACAACTGATGTCCCCTATATCTGACAGGTTCCTCCTAGCAGCCGCGGATGATGTTACATGAAACTTTTCTGCCCAATCCCGGTGCACTGTGTATGGTGCGGGTTTGTCTCTGTTTCAATTCTGCCTAATTTAAATACCTTAATTCCAGATCCCCATGATCTTTTGTAGACTTTTTTTCAGATGGTAACTATAATACCTAGTTTCATTTTAACGCTACCAATAGCGCTAACTCGGGGCAAAATCGTGGAGATGTAAGTAGACCGTTTCCGCTCCTAAGCTCCTGTTACAATAATTTCATACCCTATCTAGGTAACTTCGATAACCGAGCCCAGGGCTACGAGCATATCAGAGTCGTCGTAGCATTTTTATTTGACGAGACCTAATCATGCTCGCCGTTGGTTAATACTGCTCGTCTATTATCTGCGTATGCCCGATCGCCGGGCGCTATTTCTTACTCGGGGTCGTCAGATTTCACACAGGCACCGAGTAATGCAATCTCCAACTAGCCAGCATGACTCGGATTGCTCCATTACAGAAGAATCTTAGAATAAACCTTTCTTCGTTTCTAAGTTCGCCGGGCGCGCAATAGCTTTTTCTTGTTATGCTCCAAGGTTTTGGAATGTCAGGTATCTAGTAAGCTAGGTACCTGGGGGCGTGGTAGCTAGGAACCGTCACATAGGTAACAGCGGAGGAGGATCGGAGGATCAGTTTAACACACCCGTTGGTCCTAAGTGTATTCTTCGTGTTATGCATGTCATACTCCCATTTCGAATCAGAGTGTCGGTGCCCCACTTAGCATTCTGAATCACACATCTTTTTTGCAACGCAACGTTCAACTTCGAATATACGCTTTAAAGCGATATACTTAACAACTAGAAATCTAGGAACATATAACCATATATAATTATGTAGCCCTCGACGAGGGCTACATTTTGATACCATATATACCTGTATAGCTGCTATATTCGATAAGAAACAAGTCTTTAAATACGATTTTCCCATTTAGGCTATATACATTCTTTAATAACTTAACCGATGTAGCAGTTATGAAAGTGCATCTAATATCGTTATGCAGGTTTCCACGAAAGCTACATGATGATATACAACTACACTTTACCAACCTTTTGGTTGTTAAGATATATTGTTTTAGAGCCCGATGTATACAAACTAATCACTTGGAACGATTTCGAAGTTGTTTGTTGTACGTAATAGCAATTAAAAACGCCTTACTAAACTGAGATTAATGCGGGGTTTGGATTTTGAGCTAACGGCGGGGAACTCCATTTCAAAATGGGTTTAGTGAGGGGCTGGAGTTTAGCCAATTCCGCATTAAACCTTTTTTAGTAAGGCTTTTTTAATTGCTATTACGTATAACAAACAACTTCGAAATCGTTCCAAGTGATTAGTTTGTATACATCGGGCTCTAAAACGATATATCTTAACAACCAAAAGGTTGGTAAAGTGCAGTTATATATCATTATGTAGTGTCAGCTAGCAGGGGGTGCGCTAGCACCCCATATACGGAAAGGCTCCCTCTGATCGGAACGAATATGTTCCGTAGCTAGATTACTTCAAGATCAGTACGGGTTGCGAGAGAGCACGCAACTAGCCATCTAATACAACACAACTGATATCCCCTATATCTGACAATTAAGAGTCTTATTCGCTCAATTCGAGTTATCTATCAATTAATCAGCTGCTGCTGAGACGATATAGGCAGTACATCAATACCAATTACCTATATACTTCAGTATTCACAATGGCAACTGTAGCGTCAACGTCCTCCGTCATCTACAAGGGACCTAAGGACTGGGATCGCTTCAAAGGCGAATCCCAATCTAAAGCGTACGCGCTTGGTATTTGGCACTATATCGACCCTAATCAGGACAATGCATGGCCTGTCGAACCTACGAAACCCAATATAGCCTCTTATCCCAAAAGATTACATCGTTAGATAACGACGCGAGCAGCCAGTTCCTTTTCCGAAGGAACCCTACAAGAAGAAATCGATTATACGAACCATTCGATAAATACCCTCGAGATAACAACCGAAGGCAAACAAGCCTATAATTAGGATTTCGCGACATATACTTACGAAAACCAGAAGTACAAGAACTTCTGCAAGAAAATTAACGATCTTACGAAATGGGTTCTGGAATCGGTATCTTTAGCAATTAAAGAAACGAATTTTTTCCGAGAAAAGAACTTAAAGAAATGGTACGCTATATTGGTCGAATCCGGCAAGGTATATAACAGTAGGCTTATAAATAATACTTAACGAAAACACCGCAAAAAGTTAAAGCAAGCTTCGAAGTGGTCAAAGAAATTAAATAAATAAATCGTAAAATAGCAGAAAGCAATAATCCAGAGATAGCGTTCTGGCGTTCCAGAAACGAAAATAGCGACTATATGGGTTAACGACTTATGTCAGATATAGGGGACATCAGTTGTGTTGTATTCGATGATTAGTTGCAGGTGCTTTCAATCGCGCACTGCAGTTTTTTGGAGTCTAGTTCCGTAACATATGTGTTTCGATCAGAGGGAATCTTTCCGAATATGGGGTGTTAGTGCACCCCCTGCTAGCTAACATACCCTCTTAACGCCTTAAAACAGTTACGGCGTTAATCATCGCATCTCATCACTTTTTAAAGTTACAGCTTTCCAGTTTACCTTTCTTCCAGCGATTACATCCTTCTGATTAGCCAATTTTTCTTCTGAAATTACTCGCAAGGTGTTTTTCCGCTGATTAAGGGCTTCCGTAATATTTATTAATCCTAGCTGCTTTCTGAAATGCCTAAAGGGGTTACGTAATAAGGCCTTAGTTAATCTATCAGCTAACATATCGCCCGTAGGTATATAATTCATTTTGATTAAGTTCCTTTTTACGGCTTTTCGTAACTAGTAGTTATGTATATCCATATGCCGTAGTTTCGTTTGTAATAAGGCAATGTCGGCATTAATAAGCCGTATGGTTTATCGATTATCGTACGATATATTTAACCGTCCTGTATTTAGGGTAACTTCTAGTTTTTTGATCAGTCGAAAGCTAAATAAGGCCTTTTTTGCAGCTTACGTAAGGGATAATAATTCCGTTTTTGTTGTAAAATTAATTACTGTATTTTGCTTATTCGCCCGTTATCTTATCACTTTACCAAATAACTTTATAACGTATGTTTGGGAGCTTTTTCGATCGGTCGTATTATCTGCGAAAAAAGCGTTGCTTTAGGTATTTAACGAATTCCTACCCCCGAACTGTAACGTTAGCGTTTTGGTTCCGATTAGGTACAGTATGATTTGATTAGCAGCTTTGTGATATGCGTCGTTAGGGTTTTGGTTAAATCGGGCGAATCGGGATATAGCAAAGGTTATACCGAATCGTATATTAACTGTTACGTATAGGACGGAACAGATTTTTTTTTGGTATTTGTTGATAAAGCTTGGATGGGCTAAATTAGAACTTGGTAATAGCTCGACGCCCGTTATCGGCGTATTTGGGGAGTTATTTAGACGTTTTTTAAGCATTAAGTTAACTAGCTTATTTATAAAGTTTGATTAGGATAGCCAAATTTTTTTGTTGGTTCTGTTTCTGATTATTTCGATGCCGAGAAACCACTGGAGGTCCTTACCCTTTATAAGGGTATACCGTTCCCGTATCTGTTGGATTAACTGATCGACGAGGCCTTCATCTTTCTTGCGGTACGCCGTAATAATATCGTCTATAAAAAAAAAGATAAGTACCCCTTAACGAGTAAAACAGTAGGGTTTATAAGGAACGGGGCGAAGTTTCAAAGTTTTAAGCGTTCCAGTAAAGTTCTTTTGTTATAGCAAAAGTAATTTCCTTAGTCCATATAATGCCTTTTTAATTAAGAAAATCTTCTTACGTTACGGATATCCTAAGAGCGTTTTTATATATATTTCGTAAGGTAAATTCGCGTTAACGAAAGGGTTTATAGCGTTATAGTGCTTAAGCTTTAGGTTAAATTTAGCTGCAATAACGATCAGGGTTCGAAATGACTTTCTAGCGAATATGAATACGTATATATCGCCATAATCGTTTTTTAGCTATTAATCGCTTCGTACGACGAGACGGGCTTTGCATTTTTGTAGTTAGTTATGCTTGTCGAACTTGTAAACGTATACTTACATACATCCAGAACCTGTTTTCCTTTAGCAAAAGACTGATTAACGGTTTCCCAAGACTTTATTTCCTTATGATTTTGCAAGTAAACTCTTTCGGCTTTACGAAATATTTTCCCTAACGGATATATATTTAGCTTTTTATAGCCTTGCGGCGGTAGTGGTAGGTTTTGTCAGATATAGGGGACATTAGTTGTGTTGTATTGGATGATTAGCTGTAGGCGCTTTTAAACGCGCACTTCTCTTTTATGGAGTTTAGTTACGGAACTTATATGTTCCGATTAAAGGGAGCTATTCCGTATATGGGGTATTAATGCAACTCCTGCTAGCTGACATACCCCCTTAACGCCTCGACGCAGTTACGGCGTTAATTAGCACCTATCATCACTTCCTAAAGCTACAGCTTTCCATTCTACCTTTTTTCCGGCGATTAAATCCCCCTAATTAGCTAATTTCTTCTTTAAAATTATTCGCAAGTTGTTCTTCCGCCGATCGATGGCCTTTATGATATTTACCAATCCTAATTACTTTCTAAAATGCTTAAAGGGTTTGCGTATTAAGGTCTTAGTTAGCTTATTAACCAGTATATCGCCCGTAGGTATATAATTTATTTTAATCAAATCCTTTTTTGCGGCTTTTCGTAACCAGTAATTATATATATCTATATGCCGTAGCTTCGTTTATAATAAGGCGACGTCGGCGTTGATAAACCGTATAATTTGTTAATTATCGCATTATATATTTAACAGTTCGGCATTTAGGATAATTTCCAGTTCTTTAATTAATCGAAAGTTAAATAAGGCCTTTTTTATAGCTTATATAAGGGATAATAATTCCGTTTCTGTTATAAAAGTAATTATTGTATCTTGCTTATTCGCCCGTTATCTTATTATTTCTTTAAATAACTTTATAACGTAAGCTTAAAAGCCTTTTCGGTTAATCGTATTATTTGCAAAAAAAATATCGCTTTATATATTTAACGAATTTTTACTCCCGAATTATAACGTTAACGTTTTGGTTCCGATTAGGTATAATATAACTCGATCGGTAGCTTTATAATATACGTTGTTAAGGTTTAGGTTAAATCGGGCAAATCGGAATACCGCCAAGGTTATATTAGGTTGCGTATTAATTGCTACGTATAAAATAAAACCGATTTTTTTCTGATATCTGTTAATAAATTCTGGATAGGCCAGATTAGAATTTGGCAGTAACTTAACGTTTGTTATTAACGTATCTGGAAGGTTATTCAGACTTTCTTTTGGAACTAAATTAGCCAGCTTATTTATAAAATCGGATTAAAAAAGCCAGATTCTTTTTTAGCTTTATCTTTGATTAATTTAATACCGAGGAACCACTGTAGGTTTTTACCTTTTATAAGGGTATACCGTTCTCATATCTATTAGATCAACTAATCGACGAGGTCTTGATTTTTCTTGCGGTATGCTGTAATAATATCGTTTATAAAGAAAAAGATAAGTACCCTTTAACGAGTAAAACAATAACGTTCGTAAAAAACAGGGCGAAATCCTAATTTTGTAAGTGTTCTAGTAAGGTTTTTTTACCATAGCAAAAGTAATTCCCTTAATTTATATAATACCTTCCTAATTAGGAGGATTTTGTTACGTTACGAATAATTTAAAAGTGTTTTTATATATATTTTGTAAGATATATTAATATTAACGAAGGCGTTTATAACGTTATATTACTTAAGCTTTAGGTTAAACCTAGCTGCGATAACGATTAAGGTTCGAAATAGTTTTTTAACTGGTATGGATACGTATATATCGCTATAAACGTTTTTAAGCTGTTAATTACTTCGTACGACAAAACGTACCTTATATTTTTATAACCAGTTATATTTGTTAAATTTATAAACGTATACCTATATATACCTTAAAACCTATTTTCTTTTAATAAAAGATTAATTAACGACTTCCTAAAACTGCATTTTCTTATAGCTTTGCAAATAAGCCTTTTCGGCTTTACGAAATATTTTTCCTAACGGATATATATTTAGCTTTATATAGCCTTACGGCAATAGCGGTAAATCGCGCTTATGTATCCGGTTTAGTAATTTAAATGCTTTTTCATATATTAAGCTATTATTACCTTTCCGATTACGGTAACGCATATTTCGGGTAATAAGCTTTGTTAAACCTCTGCAGCTTATCGGCCGATTATCGTACGTATTAATAAAAGGGATTAAACGTTTTGTATTAAATACGGCTTTCCATACCTTATATTTATTTCGGATAATATTTTTTTGGTACGGAATATACGGAGGGTTTACGTTTATTACCCGTAAGGTACTTTCGTCTTTTACCGTTATTTTAGGTTAAATAAAATAAAGGAAGTTTAAGGTTATTTTTATTCTTTCCGTCGGTTTAATAATCGTAGCAGTTATTAGTATAAACGTTAATAAAAATAATAAATCAGGGGATAAAAATGGTTCGAATATAACGGTTATATAGGGGTAATTAATTCCTTAAAAATAGGCTTATTTTTCGCCATTTTGTGCGTATTTTATATTAGTACTCTTTTGGAATTATTTTTCCTGCTTAGCCGGTAACTAAATTGTTCCGCTTAGATCTTTATTTTCTTTTTATATAAAAGTTATATAATTATTTGCTTAATTAGGTAGTTTTACCTGTCGGAATAACTTTTGGAACTTTTTTTCTGTAACGTGCAGAAAATCGTCTTTTAAGTTTTTAATATTACCTAAAAAAGTGGCCTTTTCGTTAAATTATATGTTTCGATTAGTAATAACCTTATTAATTAGTAAATTCCAGATCTCGTAAATATTCGTAAATCGATAACCGACGAGGTAGCCAATTTATGCTTTAGGATTTAGCTTTTGAAGTTTTTGCTTTTTTTTATAACGGTAGCTATTATAACGTAAGCCATATAGTTATATACTTGCAGATAAACTTATTAAGGCTTCCGATTAAGTACTGTAATGCAGTTTTTATACGTTAAGTAAGTATAATAAATTTCGTATAAGTTTTGCCAAAATAATGCATATTTAAGGGTACGGTTGTATAAATATACTGCCGCTTTAAAGATGTATTCGATTAAAAACGAGGGTAATTTAACGCCATTTTGTATCGTAATTGCTTTTTTTCTTAATTATATCCTCTAAACGTTTTATACCTCCGTTCTGGACCTGGATATATGGTGCTAAAAGCTTAAGTTTAATATTAAAAGAAAGCAATTAAAGCATATTTCGAAGTTAATGATTTTTCAAGATTTCGTTATTATATTCGAACATTTATAGGAAAACCTTATCCTGGTTCTTTAGAACTTTTAAAAGGTGCCGAAATACGGTAATTAGTATATTTTGCATTCGATTCTTAAGGTAAATATTTTAAATAAAGCCTAAGTATCTATCGGTGGCAAACAGAACATATTTATATCCTTTAGGGTCTTTTTTAAAGTTTATAAAGTCGATAACGATTTTTTATCCTAATCGGGATATTCCTTTTTTCGGTTCGCGGTGTATTAGCTTTTTAACCTTCGCTTTACTATATGCTTAGCATTTGACTATTATAAGGCTTTTTAAGCGGATTTCCTTTATATAAAACTGTAACTGGACGATTATTTCGGACCTTAAATATCCTAGTTTTAGGTATTATATCGTGCCGTTACTGATTCGCGGCGGTTTTGTTATATATAAGTTAACGTTTCGTTTATAAGCTGCTAAGGTTACATAAGTAATTATTACGCTAATATCTTTAATAACGAACTGATTAAACTTATTTATTAACGTAGCAATTATCTAATCGTACTTATTTCGAATGAAATTATTAATTTTTTTATTATCCTATTAATACCCTTTTTTCCGAAATTGTCGAAGAAATACTAGGTTATATACGAAGTTTTCGTAATAAGCTACGTCGTATAAACGTAAAACTTTCGTACCGCTAAAGTTTCGAAATATTATATTAACTTTTCCGTACCGTTTAATCGGTATAAAACTATTACTTACGTATACCCCGTCGCTTCGTACGGTTAATCTAAAATTCAGAAACCTGCTGATAAGGTTAAAAATATATATCGTAAACTTTAAATCCAAAATGGATAAATTTTTTAAGGAGTAAAACGTAACGTTTATCGTATTACGTTAATTAAAAATTAAAAAATACGTTAAAATTCGCTTTATTCCTTATAAGAATTAATCCGTTTCTTAAGTAATTAATTTATTTATAAACTTTAATAAACGTTTAATTTCCTTTTTAAAAAACTAATCGGAAACGATCCGATATTAAACGTATACCACCATCCTATCGTTAAAGCGGAACTCTTTTAAAGCTTTGCTATGGAATATATAAAAGTATTAAGGTAAAGTATGGTAAACGCCTAAATAAGGCTTATAATAAATACCTTACGTATCGGATTCCTATCGCTTCCGTTTACTTTCGTTTCGGTCCGTTTAAAAACTTTCCCGACTGGCACGTTTCGACCCGCGTCCTTAAGCCCTTTCTCGCGGTAAAAAGTTAATATCTTTGGTATCTTTTTAACTAAAATTGCCTTAATCGAACGGTTTTATAGGAATCCCTTAAAAAGTTAAAAACGTTACCGTAATATTTTGTAATATAAATGAAGGATAAGTTAACGTTTAATAATCCAAAAGGTTAGCAGCTACTTTTTGGTAACTGATTATATTATAATCGATTTCGGCTTTTTTTAACATTTAAAAAATAATTATCCAAGTTTCCATAACTAGGGCCAAAGTTATATATAGATCGTTAACTTACGTAATCGCTATCTTCATTTTTGGAATACCATAACGCTATTCTTAAGCCATTATTTTTTTCTACTTTACGATCTATTCGTTTAGTTTTTTCGCTAATTTCGAAGTTTACTTTAACCTTTCGCAGTACTTTCGTTAGGTATTATTTATAAATCTGCTATTATACACTTTGCCGGATTCGGCTAAAGTAACGTATTACTTCCTTAAGTTCTTTCTTAATAAAAGATTCGTTTTTTTAATCGCTAGAAATACCAACTTCAGGACTTATTTTGTAAGGTCGTTAATCTTTTTACAAAAGTTCTCGTACTTCCGATCCTTATAAGTATACGTCGCGAAATTCTAAATATAAGCTTATCTACCTTTTATCGTTATTTTGAAGGTATTTATCGGATAACTCGTATAATCGATTTCTTCGGCTTATAGGATTCCTTCGAAAAAAAAACCAACAGCTCGCATCCTTACCTAACGGAATCGTTTCTTCGGATAAAAGGCTATCTCGGATTTCGTAGGTTCGATAGGCCATTAATTATCCTGATTAGGGTCGATATAACGCCAAATATCAAGCGCATACGCCCTAGATTAAAATTCGCCTTTAAAGCGATCCCAATCTTTAGGTCCCTTATAAATAACGGAGGACGTCGACGGTACGGTCGCCATTTTGGATAATGGAATATATAGGTAATTGCTATTACTATACGGCCTATATCGTCTCAGCAACAGCTAATCAATTAATAATAACGGCAATTAGGCAAATAAAACTTTTAATTGTTAGATATAAGGAACATCAGTTATGTTATATTAGATAACTAGCTATAGGCACTCTTAAACGCGCACTTCTCTTTTATGGAATCTAATCACGGAACCTATATGTTCCGATCAAAGGGAGCTATTCCGTATATAAGGTGCTAGTACAACCCCTGCTAGCTGACAGGTTTCGCCTATATACCCGGTTTAATAACTTAGGTAACGTTCTTATCGTAATTGTATTAAAGCTTTTCCGATCAGGGTGGCGCAAATTTCGGGTTTTTATTTTCCTTAATCTTCCGCAGCTTACCGGCCGATTATCGATCGTATTAATAAAATGGGTTAATCGTTCTGCGTTAAATGCGGCCTTTTATATTTTATGGCCGTACTGATAACCATTTTTTCGATACGGAACGTACGGGGAGCTTACGTTTATAACCCGTAGGGTATTTTCGTCTTTTACCATTACTTTAAGTTGAATAGCGTAACAGAGACTTAGGGTTACCTTTATTTTTTCCGTCGGCGTAATGATCGTAGCAGTTATTAAAGCAGACGCTGGTAACGATAATGGTCCAGGAAACGGAAATGGTTCGAATATAACGATCGTATAGGGGTAATCAGTTTTATGCAAACAAGCTTATTTTTTCTTAGTCCGTACGTTTTTTTGGACGTTTATACCACTTTAAAGCTAACCTTTTTATCTAACCGATAACTAAATTATTCCGTTTAGGTTTTTATTTTCCTTTTAAATATATATATTTAAGTAACTTAGGGCCCGATTAGGTAGTTTTATTTGTTGTAGTAACTTCTGTAGCTCGTTTTCTGTAACATATAAAAGGTCGTTTTTTAGGTTGTTGATATTACCTGAAAAAGTGGCTTTTTCGTTAAATTGTACGTTTCGAATAGCGATAATCTTGTTGATTAACGGGTTTCAGATCTCGGAAATATTCGTAAATCGGTAACCGACGAGGAAGTTAATCCATGCTTTAGGATTTAGCTTTTGGAGTTTCTGTTCTTTTTTTATAGCGTTAATTGTTATAGCATAGGTTATATAGCCGTATACTTGCAAATGGGCTTGTTAAGGCTTCCGATTAAGTACTGTAACGCCGTTTTTATACGCCAGGTAAGTATAATAAACCTCGTATAGGCTTTGTTAAAAGAGTGCGTATTTGGGAGTACGGTTGTATAAGTATATTGCTGCTTTAAAGATGTATACGATTAGAAACGATGGTAATTTAGCGCTATTTCGTATCGTAGTTGCTTTTTCCTTAATTATACCCCCTAAGCGCTTTGTACTTCCGTTCTGGGCTTGGGTATGCGATATTGAGGGTTTAAATTTAATACTGAAAGGAGGCGATTAAAGCATATTTCGAAGCTGGTAATTTTTCAAAATTTCGTTGTCGTATTCGAACACCTGTGGGAAAACCTTGTCCTGGTTCTTTAGAACCCTTAGGAAGTATCGGAATGCTGTGATTAGTGTATTTTGCTTTCGATTTTTAAGGTAAATGTTCCAGATAAAGCTTAAATACCTGTCGGTCGCAAATATGACGTATTTATACCCTTTAGGGTTTTCTTCGAAATCTGTGAAGTCGACAGCAATTCGCTATCCTGATCGGGAGGTTCCTTTCCTCGGCTCGCGGCATATTTGCCTCTTGGATTTCGCCTTGCTATATGCCTGGCATTCGACTGTTGTAGGACCTTTCAGGCGGACTTCCTTAATATGGGATTGCAACTGGGCGATTACTTCGGGCCCTGGGTATCCTAATTTTAGGTATCATATCGTACCGTTACCGATTCGTAATAGTTTCGTTATATATAAGTTAACGTTTCGTCTGTAGGTAGCTAAAGCTGCGTAAGATATTAATATGCTGATATTTTCCATAACAAACTGGTTAAATTTGTTTATTAGCGTAATAACTACCCAATTAAACTTGTTTCGAAAAAAATTGTTGTTTTTTCGGTTATTTTATCAGTACCTTTTTTTTCGGAGTTGCCGGAAAAATACCAGATTATATGTAAAGTTCTCGTAATGGATTATATCGTATAAACGTAACGCTTTTGGGCTTATAAGGCTTTGAAGTAGTATATTTATTTTTCCGTATCCTTTAATCGGGATAAAGTTATTTTTTGCGTACATTCCGTCGCCTTAAATCGTTATCTTATAGTTCAGGAACCTGCTAATTAGGTTAAAAATATATATCGTAAATCCTAAGTTTAGGATGAACGAATTCCTTAAGGGGTAAAACGCGACGTTTATCGTATTACGTTAATCAGAAATTAAGAAGTACGTTAAGATTTGTTTTATTCCCTTTCAGAGTTAATTTATTTCTTAAATAGTTAATTCTTTTATAGTTTTTAATAAACGGTTAATTTCTTCCTTTAGGGATTAATCGGAAGCGATTCGGTTTTGGATTAACGCTTTAACGGTCCTTTTAGGCCTAAACTTCACTGGGGCTTTGTTAGAGAATACGTAAAAGCATTAGGGTAACGTATATGTAGGGCTTAGGCAGGCTTTGCAACGTATGCCCTGCGTATCCGACTTTTAGCATTTTCGCTTGTTATTGTTACTATTTCGGCCCGTTTGGGAACTTCCGCAACTGCCTTATTTCGTCCCTTTCCCAAAGGTTTTACCGCGTGGCTGATTGTTAGTATCCTTGGTCTTTTCCTGATTAGGATCGTCCTGATTAGAAGGGTTTGTTAGAGCTTTATGGAAGGTCGGGAACGTTATTTTAACGTTTCTTGCTGACTGTTATAAATTCGTTATGATCTAGTGGTTTAAAAAATTAGCTTTAATTTTTAGGTAATTAATCGTTTTTTTTTTTAGATATTATTCCGCTTAAGAAGCATAAATAAATTCGACTAATTAAGTATAATCGGTATTACTGCTATACATAACTAATTCGTTTAAATAACTGGTATGGTTATTTCGGGAACTCCGTAGCGCTGGCCTTGGGCCATGATTTCCTGCCATTTCGCTATTTACTTATTAAATCTTTTAACGGTTTTCGGGGCCTGCTTTAATCGTTTTTCGTATTCGCGTTTGGTATTTATAAGCAATCGGCTGTCGTAAACCTTTCCGGATTGTTGCAATTTAGCGTACTAGCCTTTAAGATCGTCATCTGAGCTTAGATAAGTTTGCTTGATCGATAGGAAAACGCTGTTAAGAACCTATTTTATTAGCTCGTTAGAATTCTTTCGAAAGGTTTTGTATTTTCGGTTTAGGTAAATGTAGGTCGTAAAGTCCTGATTATAGGCTTATCTGCTTTCGGTCGTTATTTCGAAGGTATTTGTCGGATAACTCGTATAATCGATTTTTTCGGTAGTTCCTCCGGAAGATAAGGATAAGGATAAGGTTATAATGGTTGGGGTATTAGTTCGCGTTTAAGGACGAATCCGTTTTTTTAGATAAAAGGTTATATCAAGTACTGTAAGTTTGACAGGTTATAGAACGTTCTGATCAGGATTAATATAGTTCCATAAGTTATATCCCTTAACTTTAGTTTTAAATTCGTCCTTAAATTTGTCCTAATCTTTAGGACCGGTATAAATAACTGTAGACGTCGTCGGTACGGTTACCATTATAACTAATAAGTATATAAATAATTGCTATTAATGTGCAGCCTATATCGTCTCAGTAACAACTGATTAATTGATAATAACGCTAATTAAGCGAATGAGACTCTTAATTGTTAAATATAGGTGACATCAGTTATGTTGTATTTGACGACTAGTTGCAGGTGCTCTTAATCGCGCACTGCAGTTTTTTGGAGTCTAGTCCGGAACATATATGTTTCGATCAGAGGGAAGCTTCCCAAATATGGAGTGCTAGTGCACCCCCTGCTAGCTAACAACTTACATATAGCTTTGGTTGTAATTAGAAAAACTTGGATAATTATTTTCTAAATAAAAAAGAAAGCCGAGATCGATAACGGTACGATCAGCTATTAAAAAGTGGCTGCCAACTTTCTGAACCAGTGGATTATGATCTATCCCTTATTTATATTACGAAATATTAAGGTACCGTTTCCGACTTTTTAAGGGATTTCTGCAGGTTCTTTTGGTTAAGGCTATTTTGATTAGGAAAATATTAAGGATACTAACCCTTTATTGCAAGGAAGGACCCCAGGGCGTAGGTCGAAGCGTAACGGTCGTAAAGGTTTTCAAACGGACCGAAGCGGAAGCAAACGAAAGCGATAAAAATTAAATATACAGGGCATTCGTTGCAAGGCCTGCTTAAGCGTTTACTATATCTTATCCCAATACTTTTACATTGAATTGGAACGGGGAGACTCAGTTCTGATCAGAGCATCTTTGAGGGCGGTGTCACAATAGAATAGCCGAGTATAGCGGTAAAAGGCAAAACAGAAACTATATTATTAATGCTAAACCAAACTTTAGAATAAACATGAATAATAAGCGATAGTAAACCTAAGTCGGGGTTGCGCCCGACGAAAAAAACTCCTAGAAATACATCTATGGAGCTGACTAACTGATCAGCCAAGCTATGTACCTTAGCCCGGCGCCCTATACCATTTCAACCCTTTTTTTTCGAAATAAGATTATCCTTAAGTTATCTTAAGAAATAAATAAAAATATAACGCAACAAATTCCTAACGCCATAAACCGTATATGAAATCTACTGATTAATTTAATTAACGCCTACGCGGCTTATCCTTTATTATTCTTAATTCGGGGCTTCGTCCTCGACGTTTAACCAAATCCTTTTTCTGTTTAACTTTTTCCTGCTCCTTTTTAGCCTGGTTCTTTGGTTTTTCCGTACTAATCATAACCTTATACCTAGCCTAACCTGGCCATCCTTATAAAAAATACGCTTTAGGTTTTTATTTAGCATCTTTATATATATCTCTTACTTACTTATACGGCGTAACATATTAACCTTATACCATTGCCGTTATCCGCTGATCACTAACGGCCGGTCGAAGCTTATACTTTATTTCGAATAAAAGTTTCGTAAACGTTAAATCAGAATATGTAACTCTAGGAACTAATGGGCCAGTTTGAATTAATGGAAAAGGAAGCATTATTATCGGAAATAATCGTACATATAATTAACAAAATTAATTAGGACGTTGCTTTAGTCGACGTCGTTTACCGTAAAATAATCGGGCGGATTAATCAAAATCTGGCTCGTCATTATCTTCTTCGGCTAATGGAAACGGAAGGTTTCCAGGCCATTCTCCCTCGTTTCTTTCAACGTCCTCCTTTTCTGGTTTTAAACCCAGAAATCCTTTAATTATGTCGGTAATATTATTCTGCATTCGATACTTGCCAAATCCCGACGTATCGGTTATGACTTTTTTCCCCATTTTAAAGGATTATGGATAATAATATAAAAAACATAAATAATCCATAGTTTATAAGTATAATATCTGGTTTAAGTAAGTATTTTAACGATCGTTATATGGACAGACGGATTATTTAATTCTAAATTTTCCTATGTTTTTCGGTATAACTAAAGTAGCAATTAAATACGGTTATAGGTAGCATAAGTATTAAATATTAGTACCAGGCGCTTTAATCGGACGTACAGCATACTAATTTAATGTTTTACTGGACCTTTATTTGTTAGGATTTTGATTTAGGCAATAAACTATACATATTTTGGGTTTTTGGTACTAATCGCCTTTCGGCTTTTATTCGGAATTGGTCTGGATTTGCCATATAAAATAATTCGTCCGGCGTTTGGAATAACGGTAATAATTCTTAAAGGTACATCCTAACTAATTATTTGGATAAAGGTAAAGACATTTTTATATTATAAATAAATTCGATTTCAAACGATTATTAAAATTTACTACAAATACTTACTTATTTCGTTACTTTAAGGTTCTGTTAACTAATATAATAGCAGGTTAATATTTTTCTATGGTCGCTAGCCCTTTATATACCTAGGATATATGGAAATAAACCGATTAAAACGAATTTAAAGCGTAACTTCTTTTATAAAATAAGCGGTAAAATTGTTATTATGCATCTTTTTAAGGAATTATATTATATTCTTTTTTTTTCCATATAGGTATATTAGTTAATTATAAGAATTTCCCAAAATTAGAAATATTTAACTTTTTAAAACCTTCGCCTTTATTTTATATAGTACGATTTTTGGATAACGACATAGTAATTAAGAATAAACTAATTAATATACTTAAATGTAATTTTCGGTAATTTAGGGATAATAATAATAATTAGAAATAATACGTAATATATATATGCAAGGTCGAATCGGTTCAAGCCTTATTTTCCAGGCTGAGCCAAATACACAGAAAATTATTATACGATGTAATTTGCACGATAGATACTATACCCAGTACCTTCGAACACGATAACTGATTAATGGTTTTTACGGTTAGGATAGATTAATACCTTAGTCCTATAGAGCCTTACTTTGAAGCCGACTGCTGGGTTTCCGTAAGCACGCAATTTCTCGATTGATGTCGGCTTGGGAGGTTTATATGCGTAGTTGCCGATAAGCTTCGACCCTGATGAACCTTATGCCCGCTGGCTCCACGGTTCGGCAGGGTTCTTGAAGGTCCGAGAGACAATATGACTTAAAAGATGTTAAGCTTTGCGCGGTAAACCTTAAGGATAAACCTTAACGGTAAACCTTAAGGATAAACCTTAAGGATAAACCTTAAAAATAAACCTTAACGGTAAACCTTAAGGATAAACCTTAAAAGTAAACCTTAATGGTAAACCTTAACTACGCCGTATTACGTATAAAAGGCTGGCATTTTTCCGAGCTTTCGCCAGTCTCGATCGTTTTTATGCTTTTTTAAGTTACCTAAGACAGTATGCCGCGTAAGTCCGAATATGCGATACCGGTAATCCGGAACCGCAAAATTTTTACAGAAATTATTTTATTAACGGTATACAATTCTTACCAAATTTTCGGACGAGTTAAAACTGTCGACACTACTGTCGACCTAAAAACTTTTCCTAAGAAAATCGATTCCGGCTTTTGATTTTCGGATACGATTTGATTGGAAAAAGTGACGGTAATCGATTTTTGCAAGATGATATGCCGAAGAATATGACGATTATGACGGAACTATTGGCGAAACTGGAAGGGGAAAATAGTAACCCGCTTAACAACTTCGACGTTCAGATTTTAAAACGGTATACGGAAAACTACGAGCGATGGTTTGCCCGGTTGCTTCGGATTACGAAAACCGTCCAGAATTTCGATAAGAATCGACGTAGATAGGAGCGGGATAAGGCAGTTTGAAGTCGCCTTGGAGTAAGATGCCTGCGGGAGGGATGGGTTTAGTAAAGCTTAGGAATTAAGGTAACAATTTATTATTTTATCCAATTTTGTTTATACGGTTACGTCTTTTCTAGGGAGAAACGTAATATATATATATAAGTATAAAAATATTATAGGTAATAAATATAAATAAGTATTAATATCAAATTATATAAATGCAAAAATTCGCTAGAAGTTGTTGGGAAGTTATACGTATAATTAATCAGGTATAACAGGGTTTATGTACCGAATTTCTGCTTAAAAAGTATATACGCCGAAGAAATTCTTAAAAATTTTATCCGATGTTATCGTCGCCTTTTTTCTTTAATTAAATGCATTTTTAATTTCGTACCTACATTTCTTTTGCATTTTTCTTATAACACCATACCAACTTTTCCTTTTAAACCTAATTATATTAAAAACATATATATAATCTTTTTTACTGCACTAATTAATATTATTATAAGTTTTCGTCAGTTATTAAATCCACGTAATTCCCAGGGTTTTCGGACAAATATAAACCTAGGTAACTTAATCCAGCTTATAAGAAAATCGTCCATTAAAAAGCAATTTGGGCCAGGTAATAAGCCTTTAAATCCTGGTACCAAAAAGCTTGTCGATTTTAGGGTTAAAGTAAATATCGAAATGCTAAACCGTATTTTTAATTATCGCCGAAAGATCTTAAAAGTATTAAATACGTTTATATTTTCCAAGCTATTAATCCGTTATATCGATAAGCTTTTGCGTAATGTTCGGGATTTAAAACCTTTATATAATCTTAATACTTTTCGTAAGTTTTAAAACTTAATGTATCGTTAAGCATTTATTTATAACCTTATCCTTACTTTTTAATATAGATTTTGCAGTATAAAGCCTAATTAATATATCTTACTTCCTAAAATACCGGTTATAAATAATTTATTGCTTCCAAAACTTTAGCCGGCTCGATACGTACTTTTATTAAAGGAAATAATTAAGTTATTTCCAAACTTTAATCCGGTCCTTAATATCGTTAAATAAATAATCGGTAGCCGTCGATCAGTGTCGATTATACATACTTTACCTAAAATATCGGTACCTCGTAATTCTATCCCTAGGTTTTCATTAACGGCTTCGACCATCCCAGCAGTTCCTTATACCACTAATCGGGTTCCCGGACTATATACTAGCATTAAGACATTACGTCTTCGCCGAATTTATCTTAATATCATATAGGACGTAACCAAATTTTGGAATAAGTAAAGCGTTATTTACTATATTATATTTAAACATATTAAAGTAAATCCTTTTTTTCTTCGATGGCATCGTTAATAACGTCCGTTAATTAATATAAATATTTGGGGTTATATCTATTAGTATCGTCGGTGGTCCAGTTACTAATCGGTATATACAATAGCAAATCGTAAGTAAAAACTTTTAATCGGCCGCAAATACCCAGTTTAATGTAATCAAGTACTTCCAGTTAGTAAAAAACTTGGTATCGTACCTAGTATATGTCGAAGCTTATCGGGCTAATCCTTTAGATTATTTTATGGGTTATCTTGCCAAGGATTCCCGATACGTTACTATCTTATTTATTTAAGTATTTGACATACTTAACCTGGTACCTTGCGAACTTTGTAAAAAACGACATATAATATCGGAGCATCCTAATTAATGCAAAATATGCCCATTTTTTAGGTATCGGTCGATTTCTGGCTTTTTAAACGGGGCTTATAATAACTATATCGGATTAATAAAGGGACATAATTATACTTTCCGGGATAATCGGTTTAAGGCCTTTAGGGCCAGCTATTTTCGATCGCCGAGAATCAAAAAGGATATTTGCGCAGAAACTTATCCTATTATTAAGATATACGGTAAGGATTAAGTTCGAAGCTAAATAAAGATATATATTATTAATCCCTCGTTCCGGGCAAATATAGCTAAACGTACTAATTACGAATAAGGCCTAATAATTATCGTATAAGATATCGGCGGGCGGGATAATAAGGAAATTTAAAAGAAATTTATAAAAGCTTATAAAAGCTTAAAGAAATGATTATACTTTAATTTTTCGTAATTAATCGCGTTAATTTTTTTGGTTTTTTTAATTGGATCGTTTTTATCGTTTCGCTATCGTTTATTACCGCATAACCTTTAAGTCGGTTACTAAATATTTGTACCTTAATATTTGTTGTTATAAGTTTTAAAGCTTTAAGCTGCTAATTTTTAAGTAGTTCGATATTTGTACCGTCCGAAATATCCGATATCGAATCGTCGTACTGATTAAAAAAGGGTTTTGTTTAATCGTTTTCTTATAAGTTAATCGGCTTTTAATATCCTTTTTTGTCTTTTATAAATTACTTTAATCTATTAACAAAAAAGGTATTTTATAATTTCGTCCTATTAATTTCCTTGAAATAATAAATACCTAAACTAATAATATTACTCATAAAATACGGCCTAATTTAATAATACTTTAGCTTTATATCTTTAAATATATCTATATATCGCGGCGTATTATATAATAATCCCAGGTCGTTTATTTCCAAAGATTTATTTCTTATTTTATTTTTATTCCTTTTTTCGTTAATTTAACAGCTTTACGACGCTCTTTAATAATTACCTTAGTAACTTTAGCCACGTTTTTAGCATTCTTTTTTAAAAGCCGGATCTTTTACGTAATTAATTTTTCTTTCGGCGTATTTAAGTTCCAAGTTATAATTTTCCAGATCGGCAAAATTGTTTCGATCGGTAAAAGCGCTTTTTGTCCGTACAGTAGTTTATAAGGGCTAAGGCCATAACTTTTTATAATAGTATTATCGGCGAAGACCATCTTAGGCAAAAGCTTAACCTATCCTTTGCTAATCCTATTCGTCGTTTTTATCAAAGCTTTAGCAATCGGAACGTATCCTTTTTTTTAAAGGCCTTATCGCTAGGTTATATATGCGGTACCAACTTTCCTTTTAATCCTTAACGCATTATAAGCTTTAATAACCTCGCCTTTATTTTCCGAGCTTCCATTTATCTTGATCTTAATCGAAATACCATGCCGATAAAAGACGTACTCGTCTAAGAACTTTTTAATTGCTGCTAACGTAACCGATTGCAGGATTTTAACTTTTAAATAATGGGACAATTCGCACCTAGCCTCGATAATAACTTTGTAACCATCGTTATTAGGCATAAATTATATATCGATTACCTAGATAACAGTTATGTCAATTGGTTGCGAAAATCCATGGCCTTTTTCAAAGCGCCGATCGGCTGCTTTCTGGCATTTGATATACGCAAGCACTGCTTTCCGAATATGGCCAAATATGTTACGCTAATAACACAAAGCTGCGATACGACAATAGGTCGAATTTCGTCCTTTATGGCCACAATCCTTATAGTATTACCTAATTACCGTAAGTCGCTTTTGTTCTGTATTTACCACTCGCCGGCTGCCGTACGTTTTGTTCGCCTTATGCCAAAAAATACCGTCCTGAATAAAGTAATTTAACGTTTCGGTTTTAAAAGTATTTTTTTTTTTCCTTTTTCAAGTTATATTAAGCCGATCGGGAAATTTTAATATCGTTAAAAGCTTAGCATATTTTTATAATTTCTTAAACCAGTTCCTAATAAAAAATCCTTGTTACCGATCCGCATTTATAGATATAAAAGCTATATTATTTAAAATAAGACTAAGCCGAATAACGTTTAGCTGGATATTAATAAAGTCGTCGATTTCTCCCTTTTATTAATCGTTTAATACGTTAAAGGTTTTAAATAACTTTTTAAATAGGCCGTCCGCTGCTATATTTTTCTTACCGGGAATATATTTAATTTCGAAATCGAATATTTTTATCTAAGCGATTTAACGGATAATTATAATATTAAGCAGAAAGCTTAAAAGATTATTAATTTAGGTTATTAATACCTTAACGTCGGTTTTAAATACGAATCGGATTTTATAAACGTAATTCCGGAATTTCTTTAGGATTTTAAAAATAGTTCGATATTCTAGTTTGCCAACGTCGTAATTAAACTTAATATCCTTTTAGGTATTATTTTTAAAACGCGCGGAATGCTTAACTTTCTTAATTAGTTAACCGAAAGTACCTTTAAAGCTTTTTTTGCTCGCGTCGGTCCTTATAATAATTTTTCCTGCATTAGGGCTATAGGTTAAGGTAATTAAAGTCGGGGTAACCATAATCGTTTTCTTAACATATTTTATTATCCGGTTTTAATCGAGTTCTGAAATAAAAGGCTAATTTTTCCGGAATAAGCGTATAAAAAGCTTTGATTTAATGGCGAAATATATAACGAAAATTCGGTAATAAATAATAATTTTTAAAAAAGCCTTAACTTCCGAAATATTTTTATATAACTGGAATTTTAAGATTTTTTTACCTTAGCTATATCTGGTTGCCGCTTATTCGTTCCGCAGATAAATCCGATAATAACTGCAGTTTTTTGATATTATTAAAACTCTTTTATATTAATCGTTACATTAATAAGCTTGCAGTTAAAAAGAATCTTATTTATATTAACGATATGCTTATAAACGAATTGCCGAATTCCTGGAAAAATCTTTTCGTCGTTATATCTTATTTTCAGACCTTTAACTGTAACGTTATCGATAAATGGCCGAATTATATCGGGCATCAAATCGTTTAAAATCCTTCTAACTATTTAATAGAAATAAGCTATAGAATTGATAAAGTCTTGGGGCATAATGGTATACTTGAAAAGTTCTAACGGTATCGCGAAAGTGGTAAGATCTTTGCTAGCCGGGGTTAACGTGACTTAATCGTAACTTAAGTAAAAATCTACCAGGGTAACTAAGGAGCATATGGCAAAATCCGCTAAGAATTCGTCGCAGTTATCTGGCATAAAGGTATCTTGCAGGGTAACAGTATTTAGTTTGGTCGCCGCTTTGATCAGCTGCAAATTACTATCCTTTTTTTCGATTAGGAACCAAATATTTTTATGTACAGCATAAAACTATTTGAGGATTTTTCGTTGGATATATACTTTTAATACGTCGATCAGCTCGTTCTTTAGGCTTGCCGGTACCGTTATATCTTTAGCCTGCTATACCTTATAGGGGATCGTTCGAATCTTATAGTTTTGTACGATATTCGATTTAATTTTGCCATATTCTTGCCAATTCTAAGTTAAGGCAGACTTTTTGCGAAAAAACATTTTTTTAAAAAAGGTTTTTTCGGTACGGGTAAATTTATTTCCTAACTGATTAAGAACAGCATCGGCGCGCTCCTTAATAAGTCGGGGTTTTCGGGGCATAATGGTAAATTTAAGAAATAAAGCAGCTAAAGATATATTAAGTTTATCGGGTTTTTTTCCATCTTGATTAATAGCTTGTAGGACTTTTTTTAGCTTTTTGGCTTTTTAATTCGGATTTTTAAAAAGTACTGATTTATTAAAGAGTACATCGTCGACAGGGTTTCCCTTTTTCTATTTGGGTTTATATATCGTATTAATTTAAACGGTTCGATTATTGTTGATTTTTTGCTATATTTCGTTCCATTAAATTCCATATAAGGCATATATACGTTTTTCGTCGTGAAACTGGCTTAAGATTTTATTTTTAGGTTTTAGTTTGTTATTAATGGTTTCTTAAATAAATTAAGTGCCTTGATTAATATAGGTATTATTAATCGAGAAGATATAAGGGCTTATAACGTACTTATTTATTTTTTCGCCTATAAGCCTGCTTTCATTAGTAAAGCGGCTTACTATTTTACCGGTTGCCTTTTTTCAGGCTTTTTATTAATACGGATATTACGCATAACTTTTTTAATAGGGATTAAGGGAATAAGAATCTTTAACGGATTAAACTTTAGGATTTTTTCCATTACGTCCGGGTTTATATTAAACGTTATTTTCGATTTAATTATAAAGTTAAGTTTTAATATTAATAATTATATAACGTAACGGTCGTGGCCGACAAACAAAGAAATAATAATTAATCGGCCGGTTAACTAAATAAAAGTTTCGATAATACTTTTAAATGGAATTCTTTTTTGAAAATTAAAGCCTATAAACGATACGCGAATTTGTTTTATAGTTAATTTATATTTCTTAACGTACGACGAAATTATAATGCTAAATTCGGCCTTAATGTCGATAACTTCATTAATTAGGTCTTTACCGTTTTTATGGCTTACTTTAATTACCAGTCGGAATAACGGTATAATATATTCGGTATAGCTATATTATTGGATTAATAAAACCTTAGTTTCCGTTTTGCTTTCCGCCTTGTATCCGATCGCTATAGTAAAGATCCTAAAGGATCTTTTTTTGGGGAGCTTTTAATTCTCGTATTTCAGTGTCGGTTATCTTAATCGTTTCTTAATTTCTGGTTTTAAATACCTTTAAAATTTTAACGGCCCTAAAATTCTTAAAAGCTTTTCCGAAATTTGGATAAATCTTAATTAATTCGGATTAAGTAATTTTAACCTTTCTTTTAACGTTTTCGCGAATCTTTTTTTTCCAGAATTTAATTATATACTTATTAATTAAGCTTCCATAATTAAGGGTATCGTTCTTTTAAGTAATATCGTATATTTGGGGAATGCTTTTTGTCCTTTGGAGAATATTTTTTTATCCGGACGATATTTTTTATTTAATTACCGACTTTTATATTATGCAACGAAAGTCGTTCGAATAAAGATCTTTTTATTTTAAGGTCGTTATCGTTAATTTCGTATTCGGACTTATTCTTTTTGGTACTTCTAAACTTCTCGTCCTTATTTTTAGTATGTTTAGCCATTATAATATTAATAAATATAATCGGCTAATTAGAAGCGTTAATTTCCAGCGTACGGATTTTTTCCAAATATCGGATTTCTTTACTTTCGATAAAATCGCTTTATAACCATTTACGTAAAAAAACCTTTTTATAAAACGGCTTTCCATTATAATCGACGAAATAAGTTATGTTAATCTCGGTTATTTTATTTTAATTAATAACGGCTTTTTATCGATTTAGATATAAGATTATAATAAACTTCGGAAATTTAACCGAATTATTGGTTTCCGGATTAACGCTAAATAATTAACTATTTATTCTTCGGAAAATATCGTCTCGCCGATCAAAATACCGTATTTTTTCCTTAAATCGGGCAGGAAAAGCTGGTAAATTATAAATTTATTTTAAAATCTTTTTCCAAATTAGAATTTATTATTCGATCGCTTAATTCTTAAAAACGTAAGGAACTAAATTATGCTTAACGTAGCTTTGTTTTCCGGGGTTCCAAGGAAAATAATATATTTATCGTCGTCGAGTAAAATTAAACCTGTAATTTCTATATTAATAAATAAACGCCATTTTTGCATATTATATCTTAGCTTTTAACAAAACCAGTAAGTACTAGATTTTCTAAAATTGCTAAATCGTTTACCGTAACCTTAATAACCGCCTTAATAACCTTTCCGATTACGGTAACTATTATTACGGTTGCCGTAAAAACCTAATCGATTATAATTATCCCGCTAAAAACTAATTACATTAATCGATAAATTAATATTATAGTTATAAGCTTAAGATACCTCCTATCCTAGCGGAACGTAATACTGTAATATTTTAACTACTTTTTAGTTACGCATTTTCTTTTTAAAGGCCTTAAGGTTTTAAATTTATCGGACTTATACGATTTTTAAATCTTGTAACGCAGTCGTAATCTTTAATACCTAATTAGTAAGGTTCGACGTTCCTTATCGGGGTCGGAGGTTTTCTTATCGTTATTATACGGGCTGTTAAATCGGGTTAAACCGTTTTTCCTTATCTTAATTAATGTCGAAACGGATATTTCCTTGCTATTGCCTACGTTTTTTATGTTTAAATAATTCTGCTTAATTTAAGGCCTAATTTTTAATTAATATCGAAGGATTATCGTAACTAGTCGTATATAGTTTTTTTAACTTTATAAATAAATTCTTAAAAATCCTTTTAAAATAATTAACGGATAATTCTTTTAATAAGTTTTTAATTTACTTATTTTTAATAGCTATTTTACCCTTTTGCTTAACTTTTTTCAGCATATTCTTTATCTTAATAACATATTTTAATCAATATTTATACACTTAATTAAAGATACCGCGTTAAGCTTATTTCGTTAAAGTTCTTAATCGATTCTTAGCGGTCCGAATCTGGTTTAAATCCTGCAATTTAAAAGTTCTTAAGATAAGCTTAAACGTTTCGTTTTACTGGATTTATCTATTAATAACAGTTTTAACCCGGTTTTTCATAAAAGTGCTATCGGTTCAGTAAGGTAACTCGGCGATCATCTTAACCTTACTAAGCTTATACTTCGTAAACAATTTATTAACTCCTTTAACCTAATCGGTAACTTCAGTTTTTAAAAAGCAAAGGTTCGAAAAAATCGATAAATCCGGAAAAACCCTAAAACCTGAAAGTTTATTTATAATATCTGCAGGGAAACCGTATTCGGGCTAATTAATCGTTTTAAAGAATATAGCGTTTAATATAAGCACTGCTAGTTTTATAAATAACTTTAAAAATTCCAGTTCTAATAAAATTTTTTATTCTTTTAATATCTTAATAATAATTCCAAAAAGTATTTAAACGATTATATGTTTAATAAGCTCTAAAGATCTAATCGGGTTATTTTGGAATTAGGCTTTATTAATTTCACTTTCGTCGGAATTATCTAGTAATCGGTACTGGACGGTCGTATTTAAAATAAGTCTTTAATTTCTTTTAAAAATAAGGAACTTTAATGCTAACAGTAATTTTTTTTTTCGACCTAAGTAGCAATTTTAAAAAATTTCGATAAATTCCTGGCAAACTTGCTAAAACCTATCGCAAATTAATTAGAATTACTAATTTTCGAATTACTTGGGCTTTAAGATACTGTTTTTTTAAGTATATATTTAGGCATAAAATAAATAATTATTCGCGATAAGTATTTTAGATATATTTTCTTTTTCTTTTAAACCTAAAAAGTAAGCAACCTTTTCCTTTTACCTTTAATCCGAATACCCTTATCCTAATTATTACTAAATTTTTAATTCACGTTTAACCGTATTTTTTCCAACTTACTAATTAATACTTTCGTTATTAACTTAAAAGTTATAACATTTAAGCTAAACAGAAAAAGTAAATTCTAAATAATACCGCCTAATAATAACCAAACCGGATATTATCCGATTAACGTTAGGAAGGTCCCGAATATATCGTATAACGTTTTTCTTCTAATTCCAATATCGTATTAAGAAACGTTCATTCTTTTTCGATACTTTTTCTCTTATACAAAATAAGTAATTCCATAACTTTATTTCTTTTTCTGCCTTAGTTCGTTATCCTATTTATATCGTTAATCTTGTCGTCGCTTTGCTATTTTAATTAATCCAAATCCTAATAACCACGTCGCCAGCGATACAGTTTTGGCTTTTTTAACCCTAATTAGTTAAATTTCATAATTTTATTTTATTACGTAATTCTTTTTCTTAATATATCGTATTCCGGATTATACGATCGGTTTAGAACCTAGGTAATTAGTCCATGCTTTATAGCCGATTATTTATGCGCGTTCGTATTCCTTCACCGTTTTCTAAATTAAGCTGTATTTTCGATAAGGCCTTAATTTAACAGCTTTTTTTAATCGTAAAAAGGGTCGCGTCCTTATTATAATTGCGGTTCTTAATCGTATGCCGTTTAAGTTATTTTAGTTATAGCTATGTCGTAGTCGTAATCGTATCTCGATATTTTTAATCAAAACCTCGTTCCGTCCGTCCGACTTGTTAATCGGAAATCGAGGTTTATCGGCAGCTAACTAAAGCCAGTTTCCTTTCCTTAACAGCTACTTGAATTAGGACGGGAAGACTTAATTTCGATTAAAGCATCTTTAAGGGCGGTATTACAATAGAATAGCCGAATATAGCAGTAAAAGGTAAAACAGAAACTGTATTATTAGTACTGAATCAAACTTTAGAATAAACATAAATAATAAACGATGGTAAACCTAAGTCGGGGTTGCGCCCGACGAAAAGAGCTCCTAGAAATACATCTGTGGAGCTGACTAACTGATCAGCCAAGCCATGCACCCTGGCCCGGCGCCCTGCACCATTTCAATGTATTCCCTAACAAAGCCCCAAAAGGTTTCCGCTTTAACGACAGGGTAATTATATACGTTTAAAGTCGGATTGCTTCCGATTAGTCTTTAAAAAAAGAAATTAAACGTTTATTAAAGATTATGGAAAAACTAATTACTTAAGAAATTAATTAACTTTAAAAGGAAGTAAAGCGAATTTTAACATATTTTTTGATTTTTGATTAACGCAGTACGACAAACGTTACGTTTTACCCGTTAAGAAATTTATTAATTCTGGACTTAAGGTTTATAATTTACATCTTTAAGCTTATTAGCAGGTTTTTAAACTTTAGGCCAACCGTACAAGGTAACGGGATATCCGTAAGCAATAGCTTCGTACCGATTAAAGGGTGCGAAAAGGTTGATATAATATTTCGAAGCCCTAGCAGTACGAAAACGTTATGTTTGTACGACGTGGCTTATTATGAAAACTTCGCATGCAACAGCTACTTATGCAATCCTAGTAACCTATAAACGAAACGTTAACTTATATATAACAAAATTACTACAAATCGGTAACAGTACGATGTAGCATCTAAAATTAAGGACCCCAAGGCCCGAAGTAATCGCCTAGGTACAGTTCCATACGAAAGAAATCCGCTTAAAGGATTTTATAACAGTCGAATGCTAAACATATAATAAAGCGAAGGCCAAAAGGCTAATACGCCGCGAAGCGAAGTAAGAAGCTTTCCGATTAGGACAGAAAATCGCCATCGACTTCACAGATTTCGAAGAAAACCCTAAAGGGTATAAATACGTTATGTTTACGACTGATAGATACTCAAGTTTTATCTAGGATATTTACCTTAAAAATCGAGAACAAGATATATTAATTACAGCGTTTCGGCACTTCCTAGGAGTTTTAAAAAACCAAAATAAAGTTTTTCCATAAGTAATCGAATGCGACAACGAGATCTTAAAAAATCATCAGCTTCGAAATATGCTCCAGTTGCCTTCTTTCAGTATCAGACTTAAGCCTTTAGTATTATATACTCAGGCCTAAAACGGGGGTACAAAGCGCTTAAGGGGTATAATTAAGGAAAAAGCGATTACAATACGAAATAACGATAAGTTATCCTCGTTTTTAATCGTATATATCTTCAAAGCAGCAGTATACCTGTATAACCGTACCTCTAAATACGCACTTTTTTAGCAAAACCTATACGAGGTTTACTACACTTACCTGGCGTACAAAAACGGCGTTGCAATATTTAATCGGCAGCCTTAACAAACCCATCTGCGAATGTATAGCTATATAGTTTATGTTATAACAGCTGCTGCTATAAAAAAAAAGTAAAAACTTTAAAAGCTAAATCCCAAAGCATAAATAGGCTACTTCGTTGGCTACCGATTTACAAACATCTACAAAATCTGGAACCTATTAATTAATAAGGTTATTGCTATTCGAAACGTATAATTTAACGAAAAAGCCATCTTATTAAGTAATATTAAAAATCTAAAAACGACCTTTTGCACGTTACAGAAAAAAAGTTACAAAAGCTATTCCGACAGGTAAAAATACCTAATTAAGTTAACAACCACCTAATACCTTTATAAAAAAAAGATAAAAATTTAAGCGGAATAATTCAGTTACCGGTTAAGTAAAAGAAATGGTTCTAAAAAAGTACCAGCGTAAGAAACGTATAAAATAAAATAAAACTAGCCTGTTTTTAAGGGATTGATTATTTTTATACGATCGCTATATTCGAACCATTTTTATTTCCTAAACCATTACCTTTATTAACGTTTGCCCTAATAACTGCTACGATCATTGCGCCGACGGAAAGAATAAAGGTAGCCCGAAATTTCCCTTACATTGTTTAACTTAAAGTAACGGTAAAAAACGAAAGTATCTTACAGGTAATCGGCGTTAGCCCCCCGTATATTCCGTATTAAATAGGTGTTATCCGAAACGAATATAAGGTATAGGAAGCCGTATTTAATATACGACGTTTAGCCCTTTTTGTAAATACGTACGATAATCGGCCGGTAAGCTGCGGAAATTTAGGAAAATTAATTACTCGAAATATGCGCTACCTTAATCGGAAAGGTTATAATACTTTGGTATATGAAAAGGCATTTAAGTCGTAAAACCGGGTATATAGACGTAATTCACCGCTACCGCCTTAAGGCCATAAAAAGCTAAATATATACCCGTTAGGGGAGATATTTCGTAAAGCCGAAAAGGTTCATTTGCAAAGTTATAAAGAAATAAAATTTTGGGAAACCGTTAATCAATTTTCTGCTAAAGGGAAACAAATCCTAAGATGCATATAGGTATACGTTTACAAGTTCGATAAGTATGGCTGGTTATAAAAATACAAGGCCCGTTTCGTTTTACGAAACGATTAACAACTAAAAAACGTTTGTAGTAATATATACGCATTTATATTTGCCAAAAAGTCGTTTCGAACCTTAATAATTAGCGCGGTTAGGTTTAACTTAAAGTTTAAGTAATATAACGCTATAAACGCCTTCGTTAACGCGAATTTATTTATAAAATGTACATTAAAACGCTTCCAGAATATCCGTAACGTAGGAAAGTATTATACAGATTAAGAGAGTTACCTTTGTCATGGCAGAAAGACTTTACTGGGATATTTACAGAATTGGGACTTCGCCCCGTTCCTTACGAACTTTGCTGTTTTATTCGTTAGGGGGTATTTAATTTTTTTTTTTTATGGACGATATTATTACGGCGTACCGCAAAAAAGATGAAGGCTTCGTCGATCAATTGATTTTAACAGATACGGAAACGGTATACCCTTACAGGGGGTAAAGACCTATAGTAGTTCCTCGGCATCGAAATAATTAGAAACAAAACTGAGAAAAAAATCTAGCTATCCTAATTAAACTTTATAAATAAGCTGGCTAATTTAATCTCTAACGAAAATCTGAATAATTTTTTGGATATACTAATAACGAACATCGAACTATTGCCGAATTTTGATCTAACTTATCCAGGCTTCGTTAAGTGATACCAGAAAAAGATCGGTTCCATTTTGTACGTAGCAGTTAATATGCGACCTGATATAGCCTTTGCGGTATTCCGACTTGCCCGATTTAACTTTAACCCTAGCAATACGTATTACAAAGCTGCTAATCGGGTTATATTAAACCTAATCGGGACCAAAACGTTAACGCTACAGTTCGGGGGTAAGAATTCGTTAAATACTTGGAGCGATATTTTTTTCGCGAATAATACGATTAATCGAAAAAGTTTTGAAGTTTACGTTATAAAGCTATTTGGAAAAATAATAAAATGGCGGGCGAAGAAGCAAAATATAATAATTACTTTTATAATAAAAGCGGAATTATTATCCCTGACGTAAGTTATGAAAAAGGCCTTATTTAGCTTTTAACTAATTAAAAAGCTAAAAGTTATCCTAAATTCCTAAACCGTTAAATATATATTACAATAATTAATAAATGATATAGCTTATTAACGCCGACGTCGGCCTATTATAAACGAAATTGCGGCATATAAATATATATAATTACTAACTACGAAAAACTGCAAAAAAGGATTTAATTAAAATAAATTAACGTACCACACCATTGAACGACTCAAACCATTGAACGATTCGTTTCTCGGCACCTCGTAATAACAAATTCAAATTGCTTAACCATAACATATCAAGTTAACCCAAATTAATCGTATGCTCTTTCGCTGACCGTATTTACAACTTCTAAATAAATGCACGCATTATATCAAGGCTTGTTACGGACGCCATATTGCCATTTCTTCTTCCCAACCTACCTGCGACCGGTTACTTTTTAACGTATTTAAGCTAATATTACTTCCATTTCGTAAGTACTAAAGCCGACCGACAAAAAAACGATTTTTAACTAAATCCTTAACCCAAATACGCGAACATTTCTTATCCGCTTGTTATACGTTAAAAATATGCGTCGGGAAACGTGTTAGAAGGCGTATTGAAATTCGCGTTGCGGGACGTTCGCGGGGTGCGTTAATGTGTAGCGGGGCTTGTGGTAAGGCGTATAGCAGGGCGTATGGCAGCGCGTATAATAGGGTACGTCGGGCTTAATCTGGTAACAATTCGATACCTACGTAATTTAATGATTAAAACAAACGTTTCTAATAAAGCGGAATACGTATTATATAAAATGAACAAATTCTTTTGGCCGGCAGAAAGGTTATGGCAAAGAATTGCTGCCAATAACTGCTAAAGGTAATCGGTCGTATATAGGTTAAGAGGAAGGAATAGCAATATAGCGTCCGTAATAAGCTTTAATATAACGCGTATACTTATCTAGAAGCTTTAGACGCGGTTAGCAAAAAAGTATACGTTTGATTTGGGTTGACTTAATGTATTGTAGTTAAGCAATTTAAATTTGTTGTTGCGAGGTGCCGAGAAACGAATCGTTTAATAGTTTGAGTCGTTTAATGGTGTGGCACGTTATACGTTTATAGGCGATATGCTAACTGATAAACTAATTAAAGCCTTATTACGTAACCGTTTCAGGTACTTCAGAAAGTAGCTAAAACTAATAGATATCACGGAAGCCCTCGATCGGCGGAGGAACAACCTGCAAATAATTTTAAAGGAAAAATTGGCCGATTAAAAGTATTTAATCGTCAGAAGAAAGGTAAAATGGAAAGCTATAGCTTTAAAAAGTGATAAAGTGTAATAATTAACGCCGTAACTGCATTAAAGCGTTAAGGAAGTATGTCAGCTAACAGGGGGTGCGCTAGCACCCCATATACGGAAAGGCTCCCTCTAATCGAAACGAATATGTTCCGTAGCTAAATTACTTTAAGATTAGTACACGTTGCAAAAGAGCACGCAACTAGCCATCTAATACAACACAACTAATATCCCCTATATCTGACATGTAGCTTTCGTCGAAGCCTGCATAACGATATTAGATGCACTTTTCATAACTGCTATATCGGTTAAGGTATTAAAGAATGTATATAGCCTAAATGGGAAAATCGTATTTAAAAACTTGTTTCTTATCGAATATAGCAGCTATACAGGTATATATGGTATCAAAATGTAGCCTTCGTCGAGGGCTACATCATTATATTTGGTTATTTGTTCCTAGACTTCTGGTTATTAAGTATATCGCTTTAAAGCGTATATTCGAAGTTGAACGTTGCGTTGCAAAAAAGATATGTGATTCAGAATGCTAAGCGGGGCACCGACACTTTGATTCGAAATGGGAGTAGCGAATTTCTCGTCTATAAGCCAAACATATTATGCATCCGGATTAAGCTTTCCAATAACGTTTATTATTGGATAATATGCACTGCGGACTTATCCTGGGCGGAGAAATAGCATAAAAACCGTATAACGCTGCAGTAGTATTAAATAATTACCTAAAAAAGTATCGAACGATAAGTTAGCTATTACGTAATTTTTAATTTATACCCACTAATCTCGGCATTAAACCATTCGATAATATTAATCCGATCGGTATATATCCGTGCCCCGTTTAATACGCCGCTTTTTAGCACTTCCTTTATAACTACGTATAATTAGTAATTCGCTAAATTACGTCCTAAATACGCTTTCGATCTTAATCTAAACGGGAATATATTCCGCTTCCGGACGTACCGGGCCCTTGCGTCGCCGGGAGTTTCCTTTACCCCCGGCGGCGGCGTTAGATACCGGTTTAGCTGGAAAATAAACGGCTAAAGATATATTACCGGGTTATGATAAAAGACGTAAAGCGCCGCTTCGATTTTGGTACCGGATAGCAGGTGGTATTTATTAAGGGTTAAACCGGCCCCTCCGGGCGGTACGACTTTCGTTAACCGCGACGGATTAACTATGCCGAACCGAAACTTTTCGCGTATAACGGCCCGGAAATAAAGCGGAATTTACAGATTAACGCTTACGGGATGCTGGGCGATTTCGGCCCGTAAACGTTTACGTATTTCGGGTCGTTATACGAAGTAAAACAATATCGTAATTAATATAACGGCCGTCGAGTCGGCGCCTATAAATATAACGGCTTTATATTAAATAAACGTTTTTTTGCGTTTTATTTTAACCTTTTGTAATCGGGATTAGTAAATATTATAACCGGAACGGCCTAAATCCGCGTTTACGTCGAAAACGTTTACGGCGAACTAGGAGACGGTTTATATCGATACGTTAACTTTTTCGCTAAAAAGTACGCGCCCAATTAAAGACGAAAAGATAAAGGTAAAAAATTAATATAATAAAAGCAAAAAGCGGCTAAAGGCGATAATAATTAATACTAAAAAGGTAGCGGATAGCTTATTCGCTTATTTAAAAAGGGCTTTCGCTTTATTACCGGGCTTAAATAAAAATTAACTTTAAATTAACTTATTTAAGTTTCCGTAAACCCGATACAAAAGATAGCCGGTTAAAATATTAATTCACAAACGTAAAGATAAATCGAGGATATCGATTTTTAAGTTCGGTTTAGCCTTTTTTTCCTGCAGCCGCATAATAAATTTCCGAATTAAGGGCGTTATTACCGTATTTTTTTCGTAAACGGAGTAGATCCGGCTCTAGGCGAAAAGCGGCAGCATAACTTTAGCTTTTTAATTGCGGTAATTTTGGTTAAATGTTAAAAAAATAATGTTATAGCTTTCGACGCGGAAGTTATTATACCGTAAATTCTTAGGCAACCCTTTTTTTGCGATATAAATCTGATGTAAAGCTTCGTTATCCGATAGCGCAACGGCATCGGAGGCGATACGGAGTATTGGTGTACGGTATTTCGTATGGTAATATAAAAGGATGTAACTTTTTATGCTTAAGTAGCAGATGGCGTATAAAAATAAGGACGATACGTAAGCGAATAAAGGCTTAGAAATATATGCGAACGGATGGAAATAAAAGCGATATAAGGCTACCGAAACCAAAAGTACGGTAGGTACTAGCGGAATATGGGATATATAATCCTGTAGTAAACCTATATTGGTATACCGAATAACGCGCGGATATTTGTTTATAAAACGGCGTTACGGGTTTTTTGGACCTAGCTATACCGTTAAGTAATTAAAACGGCCCTAAAAGGCCGACTTAAAAAAAGCCAAAAAATTTACTACAGTAAAATTACAAATACTGGTAAATTTACCGAAATCGGAATAACCCTGTAAACTGTCCCGGGCGGGCCCCGGATAGAAGGTTATCGCTATTGTATTGGGACGGGCAGACTCAGTTCCGATCAGAGCATTTTTGCAGACTGTGTCATAATAGAGTAGCCGAGTGTAGCGGTATGAAGGCAAAACGAAAACACTGTATTTAGGTCTGTGTTAAACCAGACTATAGAGTGTGGTATGAAAAACAATGATGAACGATGATAAACGATGTTCGGGGTTACGCCCAGCGAAAAGAGCTCCTAAAAATACAGCTATGGGGATAATTAATTAATCAGCCAAGCTATAGCCCTTGTCCTTGCACCCTGTACCATTTTAACCTTCCTTTTTCGAAATAAGATTATCCTTAATCCATCTTAAGAAACAAATAAAAATATAACGCAAAATTTCCAACGCCATAAACCATACATAAAACTTATTAATCAATTTAATTAGCGCTTACGCGGTTTATCCTTTAGCATTCTTAACTTAGGACTTCTTTTTCGACGTCTGGCTAAATTTTCTCTTTGCTTAACTTTCTTTTGCTTTTTTTGAACTTTATCTTCCGGCTTTTTAATACTAATTATTGTTTTGTACCTAGCCCAGCCTGGCCATCTTTGCGGGAAGTACGGTTTTGGTTTTTGCCCGGCATTTTTAAATGTATCTTTTACCTACTTGTACGGAGTAACATATTAACCCTATATTATTACCATTGTTCGCTGATCGCCGACGGCCGGTCGAAGCTTATACTTTATCTCGAATGGTAATTTTGAAAATATTAGATCAAAATGCGTAACCTTAAATTTCGATGGGCCAGTTTTGGTTAATAGGGGAAAAGGTATTGCTGTCGGAAATAGTCTTACGGATAATTCTTAAAACTGATCAAGACGTTGCTTTTGTTAACGTCGTTTACCATGGAATAGTTGGGCAAATTAATCAAAATCTGGCTTATCGTTATTGTTTTCAGCTAATAAAAACGGAGATTTTCCAGGTTATTTTTTTAAATTTCTTTAACGTCCTCCTTTTTTAGTTTCAGGCCCAGTAATTCTTTAATTATGTCGGTAATCTTATTTTACATTCGATATTCGCCGAATTCAAATTAATCGGTTATAATATTATTTCCTTATTTCGTAAGGTTTCGGCAAATAACGAAGAAAATATAAGTAACCTACAATCCACAAATATAATGCTTAATTTGGTGGGGCATTTTAACGATTACTGCTCTGGCTAATAAATTATCCAATCCTAACTTTTTTTATGCCTTTCGATATAACTGGAATAATAATTAGGTACGATTAGGAATAGCATATATATCGAATATAAATACCAGTCGCTTTATCCGGACGTACAGCATACTAACCTAATATCCCATCGGTCCTTTTTCAGTCCTAACTTTAATCTGGGCGACAAATTATACATACTTGGGATTACTGGCACTAATCGCCTTTTAGGCTTTATTAGGGAATAATTTAAACTTGCCGTATAAAATTATCCGTCCAATTTTTAAAATAACGATTATAATTCTTAAAAAGGCTTCCAAGGCGATTATTTAAATAAAAGCTGTAATATTTTTAAAGCGTAAATAAGTTTTATTTTAAACGATTATAAAGGTTTGCTATAAATATCCAGCTACTTCGTTACTTTAAGGCTATATTAACTAATATAATAATAAGTTAAGATTTTTCCATAGACGTTAACCATTTATACCTTAAGTATATAGGAATAAGCCGATCAAAACGAATTTAAAACGTAACTTTTCTTACTGGATAAAAGGTAAAACTATGGTTATATATCCTTTTAAAAAATTATACCATATTATCGTTTTCCTATATAAGTACATTTGCTAATTATGCAAGCTTTTTAAAATTCGAAATATTTAACTTTTTGAAGATTTCGCCCTTACTTTACATAAGACGTTTCTTGGACGACGACATAATAATTAAGGATATACTGATTAAAATGTTTAAATATAATATTAGGTAACTTAAAAATAATAAAGGTAATGAGGGATAATATATAATATATATATATAAGTATATTAGTATAAGTATAAATATTTTGCAAAAGTCGAAATGTAATTGCTATATAAATAAAAGAATTCGCCAGAATCTGCTAACGACTTATGCGTTCGTCTAATTAAGTACGTATAAAACCAACGTACCAAATTTTTGTAAATAAAACTTATATACCGAAAAAATTCCAAAGATTTTTAACAGAAGTTATACGGGTAGGTACCGTCGTCGTCGCTTTGTTTAATCAGGTTCGTACATTCGATTTTCACATTTATACACTTTTTTTGCAACTTTTTTGCAATACTACTCCAACTTTTCCCGTTAAACTTAATATATACCCAAATATATACATAACCATTACTATTACATTAATTAATATTATTATAAGTTCTTGTTAGCTATTAAATTTACGCAATCTCCAGGGTTTTCGTAAAAATGCAAACCTAGGTAATTTTGTCGATCTTATAAAAGAATTATCCATTAAGAAAAAGTTTGAACCAGGTAACAAACTTTTAAGTTCTATTACCAAAAAGCTTATTAATTTTAAGGTCGAAGCAAACATTAAAAAGTTAAACCAAATCATTAATTAACGCCGTAAAATCTTGGCGGTATCAAACTTGTTTATATTTTCTAAGCTATCAACTCGTCGTATCGATAAATTTTTAGATAATATTCGGGATTTTAAGCCTTTATTTAATCCTGATAATATCCGTAAATTTTAAAACTTAATGTATCGTTAAGCATTTATTTCTAACCTTACCTTTACCTTTTAGTACAAATTCCGCAACATAAGTCCTGATTAAAATATTTTACCTTCAGAAATGCCGGTTATGGATAATTTACTACTTTTAAAACCCTGGCTAGCTTAAGGTGTACTGCCATCAACTAAGGTAACTAAAGCGCCTTTAAAGCTTAGCCCTATTTTTAATATCGTTAAACAGATAATCGGTGGTCGGCGATCAGTAACGTCTATACCTATTCCTATTAACCTGCTAATACCTTATAGCAGTTCAGTCGCTAGGTCTTTATTAACGGCTTCGACGATCATAGCATATCCGGCATATCCTCGTATTACTAATCGGGTCCTTGGGCCATATATTAACATTAAAACGTTACGTCTTCGACGTATTTACCTTAAAAATTCCTATAACGTAACTAAATTCTGGAACGACAATAATATTATACATTATATCACTTTTAAGTATTTCGAGGTAAATATATAATCTTTTTCATAATATCTTTAAACGAAATCCGTTAATCAGTATAAATATTCGAAGCTATGTTTATTAGCATTATCGGTGGTCCAGCTACTGGTCGGTATATGTAATGGCAAATCGAGGGCAAAAACTTTTAAGCGGCCGTAAATGCCCAGTCCAATATAATTAGGTACCTTTAGTTAATGAAAAACTTGGTGGCATACTTAATATACGTCGAGGTATATCGAAGCAGTTTTTTGGGTTACTTTATAGCTGCTTTTGCCAAAAATCCCAAATACGTTACTAGTTTATTTATTTAAGCATTCGGTATATTTAACCTGGTACCTTACGAACTTTGCGAAAAACGATATGTAATATCGGAATATTTTAATCAATATAGTATATATCCATTCTTTAGGTATTGGTCACTTTCTGGCTTTTTTAACGGGGCCTATAAAAATTATGTCGGGTTTATCGAAGGGCATAATTGCATGTTCCGGAACGAGCGGTTTAAAGCATTTAAGGCTAGCTTTTTACGATTATTACGTATCAAGGAAAATATTCGCGTAAAGACTTATCCCGTTATTAAAACGTTCGATGGGAATTAGCTTTAAAGTAAGGTAAAAAAGTATTTTATTAATTTTAAGTTCCGGGCAAATACAGCCGGGCGGATTGATTATAAGTAAGGAATAATAGTTATCGTGCAAGATCTTAATAGGCGGGTCGGTAAAAGAATCCAAGGGAATTTAAAAAGAACTTAACGGAAGTTAGGGAAATTCGAAAGGAATTCGAAAGAATTACAGTATTTTAGTTTTTGCAATTAATTGCGTTAATCTTTTCCGTTTTCCTAATCGTATCGTTTTTATCGTATCGCTATCGTCCATAACCGTATAACCTTTAAATCTGCCATTAAATATTTATACCTTAATATTTGTTTTTACTAGTTCTAAGGTTTTAGGCTGTTAATTTTTAGGCGGCTCGATATTTGCAATATCCGAAATATCCGACATCGTGTCGTCGGGCTGATCAGCGAATAATCGCGTCTAATCGTTTTCTTATAAGTTACTCGGTTCTTAATATCCTTTTTTATCTTTTACAAATTGTTTTAATTTATTAACAAGGAAAGTACCTTACAACTTCGTCCTATTAATTTCCTTCAAACAGTAAGTACCTAAATTAATAGTTATATTAATTAAACACGGTCCAGTTTAACGGTATTTTAGCTTTATATCCTGAAATATATTTATATCTCGCGGCGTATTATATAACAATACCAGGTTATTTACTTCTAAGGATTTATCTTTTATTTTGTTTTTATCTTTTTTATTCGCCAGTTTAATAGTTTTATGATGCTAATTAGCAATTACTTTGGTAACCTTAGTTACGTTTTCAGCTTTTCTCTTTAGGACCCGAATCCGCTGCGTAATTAGATCTTTTTTCGGCGTATCTAGGTCCCAAGTTATAATTCCCCAGGTCGGCAGAACTATTTCGATCGGTAAAAACCTTCTTTGTCCGTACAGCAATTTATAAGGGCTAAGGCCATAACTTTTTATAATGGTATTGTCGGCGAAAACCATCTTAAGCAAAAGCTTAACCTATCCTTTGCCAGTCCTATTTGTCGTTTTTATCAAGGCTTTAACGATCGGAACGTGTCTTTTTTTAACCAGGCCTTAACGCTAAGCTGTATACGCGGTACCAACTTTCCTTTTAATTTTTAATACGTTACAAACTTTAATAACCTCGCTTTGTTCTCCCAGCTTCCGTTAATTTTGATTTTAATCGGAATACCGTATCGATAAAAGATATACTTATTTAAAAACTTTTTGATCGTTATTAACGTAATTAATTGCAGGGTTCTAATTTTTAGATAATCAGATAATTCGTATTTAACTTCGACTGAGGCTTTGTAACTATTATTATTAGGCATAAACTAAATATCGATTACTTAGATAATAATTATGTAAATCGGTTACGAAAATTTATGGCCTTTTTCGAAACGTCGATCGGTTGCTTTTTGATATTTGATATATATAAGTATTATCTTCCGAATATAACTAAATATGCTACGTTAATAATATAAAGCTGTTATACGATAATAAATCGAATTTCGCCCTTTGTAACCGTAATCCTTATAATATTACCTAATTACCGCAAGTCGCTTTTGCTCGGTATTAACAATTCGCCGGCTGCCGTACTTCTTATTTGCCTTACGCCAAAAAATACTATCCTAAACGAAGTAATTTAATGCTTCGGCTTTAAAAGTATTTTTTTCCTTTTTGGAGCAGTATTAAGCCGATCAGGAAGATTTAATGTCGTTAAAAACCTAACGTATTTTTGCGATTCCTTTAATTAATTTCTAATAAAAGGTCCTTGTCGCTGATCCGTATCAATAGGTATTAAAGCTGTACCAGTTAAAATAAGATTAAGCCGAATAACATTAAGCTGGATATTAATAAAGTTATTAACTTTTCCTTCCTATTAATCGTTTAGCGCATTAAAGGTTTTTAATGGCTTTTTAAATAAGTTATCCGCTATTAAGTTATTTTTGCCGGAGATATGTTTAATTTCGAAATCGAACATTTTTATCCAAGCGACTTAACGAATAAACATAGCACCAGGTAAAAAACTTAGTAAGTTATTAATTTAGGTTATTAACACCTTAACGTTAATTTTTAGTACGAATCGGATTTTATAAATATGGTTCCAAAATCTCCTCAGGATTTTAAAAATAGTTCGATATTTAAATTTGCCAGCGTTATAATTTAGCTTAGCACTTTTCTAAGTACCATTTTTAAAGCGCGTAAAATGTTTTATTTTATTAATTAATTAACTGAAAGTACTTCCAAATCCTTCTTTATTTACGTTGGTCCTTATAATAATTTTTCCTGCTTCCGGGCCATAATTTAAAATAATCAAAATCGGAGTAGTTATAATTACTTTTTTAACGCTTTTTATTACGTAGTTTTGATTAGGCCCTTAAATAAAAGGTTAATTCCTTCGGAGCAAACGTATAAAAGGTTTTATCTTAATGGCGAAGTACGTAACGAATATTCGATAATAAACGATAATGCTTAGGAATGCTTTAATTTCCGAAACGTTTTTGTATGGTTAAATTTTTAAGATCTTTACTACGTTGGCCGTATCAGGTCGCCGTCTATTCGTTTTACAGACAAATCCGATAATAACTGTTATTTCTTAACATTATTAAAACTTTTTCATACTGATCGTCGCATCCGTAAGCTCGCAGTTGAAAAGGGTTTTATCAATGTTGACGATATGCTCATAAACGAATCGCCGAATATCTGGAAAAATTTCCTTTTCGTTATATTTTATCTTCGGCCCTTTAATACGAACGTTATCGACAAATAGCCGGGTTATATTAGGCATTAAATCCTATAAAATCCTTTTAACTATACGGCAAAAATAAGTTATAAAGTTAGTAAATCCTTAAAATATAATGATATATTTTAAAAATCCTAACGGTATCGCAAAAATGGTTAAATCTTTGCTAACTGGAACCAAAGTAACCTAATCGTAACCTAAAAAAAGGTCCACCAAAATAATTAAAAAGCATATAACAAAATACGCGGAAAATTCGTTACAATTATCCGGCATAAAAGTATTTCGCAAAGCAATAATATTTAGCTTAATCGCAAAATTAATTAATCGGAAGCTACCATTCTTTTTTTTAATTAAAAATTAGGCATTTTTATATGCAATATGGAACGGTTTAAAAATATCTCGTTATATACGTATTCGCAATATTTCGATCAATTTGTTTTTAATACTTACTGGCACTATTATACCCTTAACCTATTACGTTTTATAAGGGATCGTCCGAATCTTATAATCTGGTGCAATATTTAATTTAATTCTATTATACTTTTTCTAAGTCCAGGTTAATGCAGTTTTTTTACGAAAAAGTATTTCCTTAAAAAAGGCTTTTTCCGTACGGGTAAATTTATCTCCCAACTAATTAAGAATAACGTTAACGCGATTTTCAATAAATCGGGTCCCTTAAAGCATAATAGTAAATCTAGGGAACAAAACAGCCAAAGAAATACCAGGTTTATCGGGCTTTTTTCCGTCTTAATCAATAACTTATTACGCTTTTTCGAACTTCTTAACCTTCCAATTCGGGTTTTTAAGGGGTATTAATTCATTAAAAGGTACATCGTCAACAGGGTTTATTTTCTTCCATTTAGGTTTATATATAATATTAATCTGGACGGTCCGATTATTAATCTTTTGCTATATTTCGTCCTATAAAATTCCATACAAAATATATGCAAATTTTTCGTCGCTAAACTGGCTTAAAATCTTCTCTCCAGGTTTTAACTTATTACTAATAATTTCCTAAATAATTCGTACGTCCTAATTAACATAGGTATTATCGCAGAATAAGGGTTGCTAGCTTAGTCACCAAGCCCCAGGAACCTATAAGCACCCCATAACAACGTTTGTGGGGCTTCTACAAGTATATATAAAGCTTTTTAATTACTGCTCCCTAAAGTAAGAATTATTTATAACAATTATTACTTCCCACTCTTTATGAAACCTTTCCTGCGATCAGCTTAACTGTGACAGTTATAAGCCCGGTGCTTTAGCTGCGCAAAATAATTATAGTTAAGCTGATCGTAATTTCTTTTTTATTGATCTAAATTATTACGCCTTTAATATGTCCGACGATCTTATCTCTAAAGATGTAATCCTTAAGGATCGCTTTAGTTACCTTAATTGGTTCCTATTTTTACGCTTTAACGCTTTTTCGCGCGTCGTTTGGTACCTTATAAACCCAGATGTACCCGACGTTAATTGCTTTACGGGCTTTCGGAAGTTTTTTACGCTTAAGGAGTATACCGAAAAAGTTAATAATCGATTAAGGAAGTAACATACGGAAGCCTTGACCGCATGGCAAGATATTTATAATGATCCCGATTAACGTGGCCTTACGCCTTAAGCTTTTAAAGAATTAAAGGCTGCAGATTTGAAAAAGTAATATGAAATAAATTTTAGGCGTTTCGTAAAGGATATCCGAAAAGAATTTCGGGAAGCTTCCAAGTTCGACGCCAAATATACCAATATTTAAACGTAAATTAGCGTAACGGTAAAAAGCCAGATTTTTAAAAACGCCTAAATTACCTTGGTTATATAAGAAAAAATTACGATTTAGGATTTGTTTAAGGAATTAAGGGATTAATTTACCTTTTTTAACCTAAGTACTATTACGACGGTACGTAAAGAATACCGTAAAGCTTTGCGCTTAACCGAGGTAGGCCATATAAAATTTAATTAATGGTACCGAATTTAGTTTTCCGCTTATATTTAGGCGAAGGCGTATAACTTTCAGGAAATTAAAGGATCGCTTGCGGCAAAGAATTTCCTAAGCGCTGTAGCAAAACGGTTTGTATTAAATTGGGGACAAAGGGAGCTTTTTAACTTTATTCGGGATAATTCGTTTAACAGGCTTATTATAAACTTAAAGGAATTAGGCGCTTAGTTTTCGGCTATATGTTATAAAAACAGGTTACGGGCCGAAATTAAAAATCCCGGGATTTTCGTAACGTTAACGTAAGGATCGCTTTCCGAATCGGGATTGTCGCCTTACTTAGGTAAAAAAATTTTTCGTTAAGGGCGCTTAGGAATAAGGGTAACGGTAATAAGTATCCCTGTTTTGCTACGTTAGATAAAATCCATCGATAAAAGCCTATTAACTATGCTGTTCTGCGTTTCGTAATTACGGGGGTAACTATTCGGAAGATCCGTTACGTTAGCCTTAAGAAGTAGGAGAGGATACGTAAACGTTTTAAGCAAACCAAATGGAAGAAGTTCCGCGATAATTTCCAGAAGCTTCTTAAGTAAAAGGAATTAATTCGTAAAGTTATAAGACGTTTAGCATTTAATATTAATACGTAGTTCGGTAACATTATTATAGCGTTTATCGACCCTTATACCTTAAATGCTTTTAATCCTATTCTAGGGATTTACATTATTATTAATTTCGGCAAGTATTTTTTATTATAATTTATCCTAATCGATAATTGTAGGGTTAGGTACTTAATAAATATTCGAAATATTTTTGTTTTTAACTTTTTCGTACCTGTTTTTATAGGGGAAATAATGGAAACTAGAACGTCGGCGATACCGATCAATAGCAAAAGGCAAAGAGTAATTAAAGGAATACTGCTTGGAGCTTCGGTAAAGCAAAAGCATAATTTTATCCTTAACGATATGGTAGTAGTAAATAGTTTTTACGTTAATATCGTTTCGGAAGCTTTGTTCCGTAAAGCTGGGATCTGGTACTGCGGGTTAAACTGCTTCCTTAAAAAAAAAGAAATTACCAAAAGCGTTATTTTTGCGACGTTTATTTAAGTACATAACTTAGCTTTCCTTCAATATAACCCGTTATCTTTTTATTCGAGCATTTTATTAATAATTTTGCAGAGCCCGGTAGGCGTTTTGATGTTTTTAACGATTAGTAAAAAAAAGGTACGGAAGCCGTAAAGGCGATCGAGGGATTATTTACGCGCCCGTAATGGAATAAAGGATTTTTGGCATTTTAGGTTTAGGCATTTAGGATTTGTAATATTAAGATCGTTCGTTAAAAATGTTAGGAACGTTATAATTAACGGGACGGCGCGTTTAAAGTGTAAGATATATGCTTACGTGTACGCTTTTTAAGTGATTTTTAAACGTACGCCCGAAAGCCGAACGCTTAAATCCTTTTAGCGTATCTTGTAGGATTATTTCGATTATCCCTTAAGGTATAATGGCTTTAGATAGCTTTTGGTAATTAAAGACGAGTATAATAGGAAGTTTTTTGCCTTTTTAATAGCCGATCGCATAAAAGAAACGGCGTTCCGAATTATTAAGGATTTTAAGTACTGGGTGCGAAGGTAATATAGGTTTACCATTTGCAAAATTAAGCAGGATAATAATATTAGGACGATTGCGATAAACGGATTTATAGCTTATTAAGTATGATATATAAAGGAAAAAAATCGAGCTTGAAACTTTTTTCTTATATATAAAAAAACGTATGGGAAAAAACGAACGAATAGGTTAAAAGTTGATTAATAAAGCTTTTAAAATAAGGTTAGGAGCAAATTTCCTTAAGGATCTGTGGCCAGAACCGGTAAAAGTAGCGGTATGGCTATATAATATAAACCCGAATTACGTATACGATTTGCTTTCGCTTAATAAGGTATTCGCTTGCTGGTTTAGGCAGTATTTCCGCTGGTATAATCCCGTTATTATAAACGCGATTACGGCAGACCTTAAACCCGATTGGTTTAGAATTTTCGCATATGGCGTACGAACGTATCCGTTAACAAAAGATCGAGAAGTTAAAAAAGAAAGGTAAGCATAGAAAGTGGAACCGAAAGCTTATATCGGTTATTTAGTAGGATATTGAGCTTTTAATATTTACCGAATATAGGTATTAAAGTTCCGCCAGATTATTACTATACGTAACGTTATATCCGATAAGGATTTTTTTATTAATTAAAAAAAGAAAAAGAGGAAACGTTCGCCTTAGTTATAAGCCGGAAGTTTGTAAAGGAATTATATATTTCCGAAAATCTGGTTAAAAAGGATTTAGTTTTTGATATGCTTAACGCGTAGGATAGCTTTTATACTGATTATAGCACTTTAAAGACCGCAGAAAGCTTTGTTTCCGATAAGGATTTAACGGATAGCTAACCGGAGGGTTAAAACTCGTGGGTGAAAAAGTTTTTGGGCAAGGCTGGAGTTAATTATAGATTTTTAACCTTTAAAGATATTCCTAATCCGGAAAATAAGGTTTAGGGAAACGCTTAAAAAAGCGAAGGTTAACTGCTTGTTAAGCTTTTTTAACTGTTTATTAGGAAAATTAAACCCGCGGAACTTTCGCAGGCTGATAACGAAAATAAAAGCACGGAAAAAGCTTTCCGGGAAATACATTTAACGGGATTTATAAATAAATCAACTTACTTACCCTTATCTGGAATTAAATTCGGAACTTTAATAAATAAGGAACCGCCCGGTAATTAACAGGACCTTGCCCCGCGTACTTCTAAATTTAAAAAAAGCAAGAGAAAGCAACCGTAAGTATTTATTTGCAAAAGTAAAAGGTTGCAAAAGCGGGAAAATCCTAATAATACCGAAAACGGTAACGTTCGTTTAGTAAACGTTACCTTAATTTATGGAAGCAGCAAAATATGTTTAGCCCTAAATCGAAACTGGAAGAAAATTAATTACTTATTTCCGTTACTGCAGCATACGGTAAAACAAAGATATAAAAAATTATATACCTTCCATGCAGTAATTGCGATAGGGGCGTTATAAAAAAACGTTAAACGGTTTAACGCTATACCTAATAAAGCTAAAATCTATAAAGATCAGCTAAAAGCTAAGCCGCCGAAGCACTAAAAGGATTTCGAAAAGCATCCTTTAGGCAAAGCCTTTAAGGAAAATGCTAAAAAAAAAATCCATGCGTTTATAAAACGCAAAGTATAAAAAGAAATACCGATTACATAAGCCAAGTTTAAACTAATCCCCCTTAAATAGGTGTTTATATATAAATTCGATAAGGATAATTAGTTAAAACGCTACAAATTACGTATTTACGTACGTAACAATTTTTAAAAAGCCGACTCGATTATCAGCATATATGTTACCACGCTTACGGCTAGGTCCTTCAAAACCGCCATGGCTATAGCTGCCAAAAAGAACCTGAAAGCCCGTTAATACGATATAAAAATAGCGTTTTTAAACGCTTTCCGGAAGGGATATACCCTAATAACCTACGTTTTCCCAAACGGCTTTAAGAAAAACGGTATATATGCAAAAATCGAAAAAGCTTTATATGGGCTTAAGGATTTACTTTTGCTATGGTATCGGGAATTTTTCACCATTTTATAAAAATTAGGGTTTATTTTATCCCTTAAAAAGCTGTACCTATTTTATGATAAGTAGCGTACGGTTATTCTTATATTTTTCGTTAACGACTTGTTACTTTTTTATTACTAAGAACATTAATTTAAAACCGATTAATTAATCCAAAGGTTAAAAGGAATATACGAATTAAAGGATTAGGGCGAAGTAAGTTAATTTTTTAATATTCGAATAATTAAAAATAGATCGAAAAAACGGATTATTTTAACGTATAATTCCTATATAGAGAAAATCGTTATTCGCTTTAGGTTAGCAAATAACGTTTACGTATTGCTAACCCCCTTAAAAATTAAAAAATTTATTTCCAGCAGTAAGATAACTTCCAAGGAGTAAATCAAAAGTTATTAGAAGCGTATAGGCTTTATTTTATATATAGCAGTAATAATCCGTTTAAACGTAGCCTTTATTGTATCCTTATTATCAAAATTCCTAACAAACCCATTAGTTAAACATATTAAAACTATTAACAGGATAATCCGTTATCTTTATTATATATGCTTTCTGGCAATCGTATATAAAAAGGTAAACGAAAAAGCCCAAGTTCTACTAATCGTTGGAAATGCGTTATTTGCCGATAATCTAAAAACGCGGCGTTTTTTTTATGGTTATATAATAACCCTTTTCGGAAAAGTAATTATATAAAAAGCGGCGCGTTAAGTAACTGTAACGACCTTTACAACAGAAATTAAGCTGTTTGCGTTAAAGTATACGGCCAAAAAAGCCATAGCTTTTAAACGGCTGTTTTACGATTTAAGGCTAAAATTAAGTTAAATTTAAGATATTTTTTATAATAATCAGCAAACGATCAAACTAATAACTAGAAAAAACGAAGGAATTATTATTCGGTTGTATTACGTAAATATATAAAACATATAGCTCCGTTAAAAGCAAAACTAAGGATTATTTAACGTTTTTTATTTACTTACAATTAAAATACCTGCTAACGGCTTAATAAAAGTTTTTTCCAGATAATAATTTAAATATTTCAAATTATTTTTTAACTTACAAAACTTACGGTAAATACGTTCGGGTAATTAGTAAAAGCAAATAAATAAAATACGTAACATTTTATTAAAAGTTCGAACTTTAAAAACAAATCTTCCGTAATTAACTAAAAAAAAAAAAAAAAAAAAAAAATAAGCAAGCTACTGCTACTATTGCTACTGCTATTACTACTGCTACACCTAAGGCAGGAACAGATCCAAGATCTGCCCAACTAGGGCCAGCACTTACGTACGTACAGCGGCAGGGCCACCGGTAAAAACAGCCTATTATCCCTACTACTGCTATCCCTGCTGCTACTGCTTTTCTTCCTTCCCTTTCTCGTTTTCCTGCTCCAAAAGCATACGAACAATCGCTTAAAAGCGGTCTACCTCCTATAATTACGGTTAGCACCTTTTACAAAGTACAGGAACGGGGGTAAACAAAACATACGCGGCAAAGGGTACCGTTTTCGACCGCCGCCATAAAGCGTACGGCAGCAGGGCGGGCGTTAACAGGGCTAGGATTAACGGTCAGTAAGGGAAAAAGCTTTAGGGGAAGCAGGAAAATACGTATACCGAAATGCAGGTATGCCCAAAAATACAACGCCAGCAGCAATTACCTACCGCGGCGTCGAAACATACGCCGTTAAAGCGTCCGGCGAACGCGGAACGCAGGCAACCGAAGTAAGGCTCGGCGCAGCGCGCGCCCTACGCGGGACGCTGGCGCGGGGTACGCCCAAGGGTTGCGGGGGCCGGCGCAGGCGGAACGGGCGCAAGGGTACTCTCGCGCTTTTGCTCGAGCTCGGGCTCGACGTCGGCGGCGGCAACTGCGGCGGCGGCGGACTCGGCGGCGGCGGCGGCGGCGCTGCGCTCGGCAGCAAGCTGCTCGGCGCAAACAGCGCGGGTACGAACGGCAGCAGCACGCTACGTACGGGAAGGCATTTACCATAATCACTGTTAGCCGAAGCTTAAAGCACCCAGGGATAACGTATATTTACGTTGTTATTGGTAATGTTAGTAATAATAGCTGCGGATTATCCGTTAACATATTCCGTAATTCGCAAAGTACGTAACATACGTATAACGTACGGGGAAAACACTTACTTCTGGTGCTGCTGGTAATAATAATAATAATGATAATATTTGCACATAACGTTAGTTTCGCAATTTACTTTCCCTAACTTAAAGTATTTACGAAATAACTATTAGATCCGAAAAAGGGAAGAAAAAAGTAAGCGTTAAAACGTTAACAATTTAGCAGATAAATACGCGCGTACGTAAAGCGCGGACCCACTTTTCGTTACCTGTTGCCATAAGCAATAAAGGAGAAAATACGCAAATATAATTCCCTTAAATCACTTAATACATACGGATTATCTCTTTGTTATTGCACCCAATTCGCATCAAAAACGTTACTTTTCATTTGTTTTATTAATATAGCTATCTAGGGATTATATAGCTTTGCGTTTAACAGATTCAAGAAAGCATCTCCCTTTTATCTGGGGGGTATGTCGCAGAATAGGGGTTGCTAGCTTAGTTATCAAGCCCCTGGGACCTATACGCACCCTATAACAACGTTTATAGGGCTCCTACAAGTATATATAGAGCTCTCTAGTCACTGCTCCCTAAAGCACGAATTATCCATGACAATTATCACTTCCCACTCTCTATAAAACCTTTCATACGATCAGCTCAACTGTGACAGGTATCACTAATCAAAAAAATATAAAGGCCTGTAACGTATTTATTTGTCCTTTCGCTCGTAAGCCTGTTTTCGCCAGTAAAGCGGCTTACTGTTTTACCGGCTGCTTTTTTTCATATTCTTCGTTAATACGAATATTACGCGTAACTTTTCCTGCAGATACTAAGGAAATAATAATCTTCGATAGTCCAAATTCTAAGGTTCCTTTTATTACGTCCGGGTCTATATTAAGCGTTATTTTCGATTTGGCCATAAAGTTAAGTCCCAGAATAAATAACTGCGCAGCGTAATAGTTATTAACAACAAACAAAAAAATAATAATTAATCGGCCAATAAGCCAAACGGGTACCTCGACAATGCCCTCGAAAAAAATCCTCTTTTAAAAATTAAAGCCCAAAAACGATACGCGGGTTTGTCGTATAGCCAATCTATGTCGCTTAACGTATAACGCGATTATGATACTAAACTTTGCTCCTATATCGATAACTTTACTAATTAACGTCGGACCCCACCTAATGCATAACCCTAGCAATGCATAAAACATTTATCAACAACAACAACCACCCCTGTTACCTTTACTTTGCGATATTTTAACAACCCTTTAATTAATTGATTTCGGGTAAAAATGATTGATTTAAATCGTAAGCGTAAAATACGGGACGTTAAGAATTTTGTTTCGGAAGGTGGTTTTAAAACCTTAACGAGCAGGGAATTTGAGATACCCCAGTTAACTTTGTCGCGCCGCATTTATGGCACCAAATCGCGTTCCGAAGCCTAAAGTAACGCGCGTAAACTTTCGGACGCGGAAAAGCAGAAATTCGTTAACTAGATATTACTTAAAAAAGTATACGGTCGCGCCCCGACGAAGAAATAGGTCCGTCAAATAGCCGAAGCCTTATTAAACCCGAAAAAGATTATCGGAAAATATTAAGTTAATCGCTTTATCGAACGTTACGAAAAAATACATACGAAAAAAGGACGAATTATACTTCGGAAGCGCTTCGAAATACGCGATCGTAACGAAATCCACGAATTCTTCCCTTTTTTAGCCCAAATCCGAACCAAATACAATATCCAGCCTACGAACGAATATAATATGGATAAAACGGACGTCCAAAAAGGGAAATAAGCCGATAAAACGGTCGTAAGAAATTCGGAAACAACCCGTACGAAGCTTAGGGAATTAGGGGCAACGTTATAGGTCTCCATCATCGAATATATCGACTTTATATACGAGAAAAATACGGCCGCATACATTTTCAGTAGCCTTACCGTATAAAAGTAATAGTTTCCCGACGATATCGAAAAAGCTAAATATATAGCAACTCCGAAAAGATAAATTAATAGCGTTATTATATTGAAATGGTTAAAGTTTATTTTCCTCCCCGAAATTAAGCCGCGTTTCCATTATAAATGGCGATTATTTATCTTAAATAGCCGTATTACTTACGTATTCCTTGCTTTTATATAAAAATGTATAAAAAACAGGGTTGCTTTTGTATATCTGCTACCTTATTCGAATGCTAACCTTTAGCCATTCGACGTTTCCGTCTTTTCCGTTTTTAAAAAGGAATATCGTAAGGCGTTACGCAAAGCCGGCGGAATCCTCGCAACTGCCTTTTAATATAAGCGCCGCATACTAAAAGTATATCGTAAGGCCGCAAAAATCGCTTTTACCGACAAAACTATTAAAGCCGGATAACGTTATACCGGTATATTTCCTTTTAAGCCCGAAACGATATTAAAGGACCCCGAAATAGCATCCCAGCCGGTTCCTAAGCCGAAAATGCCTCCGGAAAAGGTAATTACAATTCGTAACGAAATGCTTTATATTCCTTACAAAGCTAAGAAACTACGGAAAAGCATACGAACGGCCGTACGTAACCATGCGAAAGCATTTCGCGATATACGGGATGTAATAGTTAAAGCGGCTAAAAGATTTAACGATTTTAATACCGAAAATATAACGCTTCGTTACAAAAATCGCAACCTGCAAACGAAATTCGAAAAATACAAACGTTCTAAACGTTAAACAGTTGCTAAGCAACCGAATAAGATTTTTGCGAATTTAGCAAACATCAAATCGGCTAAGAACAAGGCAACTAAACGTTTAAAGCCTATAAAAGCTGGCGATCAGGTTACAATTAACAATTATATTAAAAAGCAACCTGCTAAAAAACGGCAGCGCAATTCCAAATAACCTAAATAACTTCATTTTATCATGTAATACGTTATTGCGTTATTAAACGACTTTTGAATATGTAGGTTACTATCAATTTGTATGTGTTTTATCTATGCATTACTATGGTCATGCATTAGGTGGGGTCCGAGGTTAGGTCCTCGCCACCTTTATGGCTTACTCTAACTGCCAATCTGAACAACGGGGTAATATATTTAGTTAGGTTATATTACTAGACCGATAAAACTTTGATTTCTTTCTAGCTTTCCGCCTTATAACCGATATCCATAATAAAAATCCTAACAGGTTTTCTTGCTTTTAAAGGTTCTAATCCTCGCCCCTTAACCTTAATCATCTTAATTATTTCCTTGTTCTTGCGACCAAATACCTTCAGAATCTTAGCAGCTATAAAACTTTTGAAAGCTTTTCCGAAATTTAGGCAAACTTCGATCAATTCGGCCCAAATAATTTCAAACTTCCTTTTAAAATTCTCCCGGATCTTCTTCTCCCAGAATTTGATTATATGCTTGTCGATTAGGCCTTCATAAGTAAAGGTATCTTCCGTCTAGGTAGCGTCGTCAATCTAAAGGGTACTAGCTTTTATCTGGATAACGTTATTTATCTAAATAACATTAATCGTTTAAGCGCTAACCTCCATATTATGGAAAGATGGTCCTTCGAACATTAGGTTATCATCGTCAGTTTCGTACTCGGTTTTATTTCTCTTCGTATTTCCAAATTCCTCGTTTTCATCTCTTAATCGTTTGGCCATTATAACGCTAGTAAGCACAGCCGGGTAATCAAAGTCGTTAATCTCCAGGGGTCGGATTTCCTCCAGATAGCGGGTACCTTTGCTCTCGATAGGGTCGCTTTATAACCATTCCCGTAAAAATGCCTTTCTGTAAAACGGTTCTTTTTTATGATCGACGAAATAAATTATATTAATCTCGGTTACCTTATTTTGATTAATGTCGGTTTCTTATCGGTTTGGCTTTAAGATCGTAATATGCTTCTAAAGTTTAGCTGGGCTTTTAATATCCTAATCGGGGCTGGTTAATTAACTGTTTACGCCCCGGAAATGCCATCTCGCCGATCAAAGTATCGTATTTTCTCCTTAAATCGGGCAAGGAAAGTTGGTAAACCATAAATCCATTTTAAGATTTTTTTCCAAATTGGGATTTGCTGCTCGATCGCTTAACTCTTAAAAACCTGTAAGAACTAAATTATACCTAACGTAACTTTGTCTTCTAAGGCTTCTAGGAAAATGGTATATCCATCGTCGGCGAGTGAGACTAGTTTTATAATTTCCATGTTAACAAATAAACGGCACTTTTAGATAATATATCCGGGCTTTAAGCAGAACCAATAAGTACCTTAATTAAAGTTGCCAAAATATCCATTTCGGCCTTAATAACCTTTACGATAACCTTTTCGATTTCGATATTCTCCTTATCCACGATAAAGGCTGAATCGAATATATTTATCCGGTTGGAAATTAATTACATTAATCGATAAATCGGCACCATAATTATATACCTAAGGCGTTTTTTATCCTGGCGGAGCATAGTATTATAATATCCTAGCTGCCTTTTTATTACGCATTTTTTTTTAAAAACTTTTAAGTTCTGGATTTGTTTAGCTTATGCGATTTTTAGGTTTTATAACGTACTAGTAATTTTTGCTACCTAATTAATACGGCTCGATGGTTTTGGTCGTAATTAAAGGCTTTTTAGTTATTATGGCTTAAGTTGCTAAATCGGATAAGTCCGTTCCTTTTTTTTTTAGTTAATATCGAAACGGATATTTTCTTACTGTCGCCTACGTCCTTTATATTTAAGAAATCCAGCTTTATTTAAGGCCTAGTGTTTGATTAATGTCGAGGTATTGTTATAATTTATCGCGTATAAGTTTTCTAGTTTTATAAACAAATTGTTAAAAATCCGTTCAAAATAGTTAATAAATAACCTTTTTAGTAAGTTTTTAATATACTCGTCCTTGGTAATTATTTTACCCTTTTGCTTAGTTTTTTCCAGGATATTTTTTACCTTAGCAGCATACTCCAAACAGTATTTATATATATAATTAAAGATACTCCGTTAAGCTTATTTCGTTAAAGTTCTTAATCGATTTTTGGCGGTTCGAATTTATTTTGGATCCTGCAGCTTAAAGGTTTTTAGGATACGTTTAAACGCTTCGTCCTATTAAGTTATATCATTAAGTACAGATTTAACCCGGTTTTTATAAAGGGATTATCGGTTCAATAAGGTAATTCGGCAATCATCTTAAACTTTTTAAGTTTATACTTTATAAATAATTTATTAACTTTTTTAAGCTAATCGGTAGTTTTAATTCCTGAAAAGCGAAGGTCCGGAAAGGCCGATAAATCCGGAAGGATTATAAAAAACGAAAGCTTGTTTATAATGTCAGCAAAAAAACCGTACTTAGTTTAATTAATAGGTCCAGAAGGTATAACGTCTGGTATAAGTACTTTTAGTCTTATAAATAACTTTAAATTCTGGGCTGATATGATATTTCGTCCTTACGGTAAATTAATAACGATTCCTGGGTTTATTTAAGTAATCGTACTTTTGGCTGGCTTTAAAAATCCAATCGGACTGTTAATACTTTGGGGTTCAGTTTCGCTAGGTTTACTGTATAAGGGTTCTCTGTCGATCGGTACTAAACGGTCGTATCTAAAGCAGGATTTTAACCTTTCGTAAAGCTAAAGAAGTTCGATGCTGGCAGTAATCCGTAATATAAATAAACTTAAGTAATAATCTTAGAAAACTTCGACGGGCCTCTGGAAAACTTGCTAAAGCCTATCTTAAATTAATTAGTATTACCAATCCTTAAATTACTTAGGTTTTGAAATGTTTTTCCAGCAGGAATATGTTTAGGCATAAAGTAAATAACTATCCGCGATAATTATTTTAGGTATACTTTCTTTCTTTTTCGAACTTGAAAAGCAAGCAACCTTTTTTTACCCTCCGTCTAAATAGCTTTATCCTAATTATTGCTACGTCGCTGGTTATCTAACTACACCATTTCCAACTTGCTAATTAATACCTTTATTACTAACCTAAGCGCCATAATATTTAAGCTTAACAAAAGAAATAAATCCCAAATAATACCGCCTAACAATAACCAAACGGGATACTGCCCGATCAACGTTAGGAAGGTCCAAAATATGTCGTATAGCGTTTTTTTCCTAATTCCTGCATCTTATTAAAGGACGTTATTCCCTTTTCGGTACTTTCTTTTCGTTTGCAAAATAAATAACTCCATAACCCTATTCCTTTTTCTGCTTGTATTCGCTGTTCTATCTATATCGTCAATTTTATCGTCGCTGTACTTGTTTTAATCAATCCAAATCCTAATAACCACGTCGCTAGCGACGTAATCTTAACTTTTTTAGCCTTAATCAGTCAAATTTTATAATTTGTTTTGCTACGTAATTTTCCTGTTAATGCGTATAATATCTTAAATTGCGTGATCGGTCCAGAACTTGGGTAATTAATCTATACTTTACAGCCGTTTACCTGTACGCGTTCGTACTCCTTTGCCGTTTTCCGAATAAAGCTATTCTTGTAATAAGGCCTTAATTCAATAACTTTCTTATTAATCGTACTAAGAGTTACGTCGTTATTATAATTGCGGTTTTAACTATATTTCGCTTAAATTATCGTAATCGTAACCATTATCGTAATTATATTCGAATCCAGATGCTTTTAATTAAAATCTCGTTTTTTCCGTTCTATCCCACATGTTAATCGGTAATCGAAATCCGTCGGCAGCTAACAAAAGCTAATATCCTTTCCTTGGCAGCCATTTATATTAGGACGGGAAAACTTAGTTCCGATCAAAACATTTTTGCAAACTGTATTACAATAAAGTAACCGAATGTAGCGGTATAAAGGCAAAACGAAAATACTGTATTTGGGTTTGTATTGAACCAGATTATAGAGTATGGTATAAAAAACAATGATAAACGATAATAAACGATGTTCGGGGTTACGCCCGGCGAAAAGAGCTCCTAGAAATACAGCTGTAGGGATGACTAACTGATCAGCCAAGCCATGGCCCCTGTCCTTGCACCCTGCACCATTTCACTATCCCGGCTCCTAATTTACTCGGCCCCGCTATCTATATCGGACGTTAGCTTCTGCGTATTCGCTTACTACTAGTACGGGTTATCCGTAACTATTACAAACGATATATGGCATAATGCAGGCTGTTATCGCTGACAAAATTGTAATTTCGATAAATAACGAAATCGATATATTATTTTATTACTATTAAGAAACCTATATTTATTAGCTATTTCCATATTCTTTTATTTATTATAACTGTTACCAACGGCAAACCAAACCCCGCGACCAACGTCGACAAGTTCGTTAAATTAATCGAAAACATTGGCCGCTTTTCGTTTGCTTTCGATAACGACCGAATCTAAGCATTACGGGTAACGTACGCCTTAATTAATCGCCTGGAAACGATATAAGATATTATCGCGCGTTTCGTTTTAATTAAGGTACTTTTTAATTTCCGTAACGATTTAATGCCAGGTAATAAAATTTTAACGTAATTGGTAACTTGCGTTAAGTACCTTATTAAAGGTAATTCGAAATTTGCAACTTTTCGAAAAATGGCAATAAATAACAATACGAATACCTTTTAAATAAAGGTTTAACTGGCCGAATTAATAGGTTATAATCCTATGTTACTTAATATATTATAAAATAACTTTACGTATAGCCAAATATTTAAAAGAAGTTACATAATTAACTTACTTTATAAACCGTATTTTTCGCCATTTCGCTATTACCAATTTGCTTTAAAAAGTTTCGCTCGTTATATATTAACAAACGGTATTTACCAAGTTTTTATTCGAACCCGTTTTTGGCGCCTAAGTAAATTACCTATACGTTTAAAATATTTTAGCTTTATTCCGTAGCTTTAAATTCGTTTTATCAGCTGATTATATTTTGCTAATTATAACGTTACGTTACTTTATTTCTATAAGATGCCTAAATATTTGGCCTAAACGGGTTACCGGAACCCGGCCGACCTTAACGACGGAATCTTCCAATATATTAAAAGTTTCCAAGGATCATTTTTTAATTATTATAACGCGTATCCGTCGGAAAGTAACTCCTTTAATAATATAATAAATGGCGTTATAGCTAAGCAGGCCGGCATATTCGATATTTATTTATACGAAAACCTAGTTAACGATTCGGATTCGTTATCCGTAAAGCCACCGCCGTTCCTACCGTTATTAGTAAACGTAGGTAGTAACGTCGGCCACGACATTAATAAGTTCCTAACCTGACAGTTTGCATTAATTACCCGGCTGGTATTATAGAACCGCCCGGACGTCTTTCGGCTGGTTAAGTGCCCGTCGACCGTGCAGGTCATGGCGTACGACTTTTTTACGTTCCAGCCAGTAAAAGGTAAATTTGGGTAATTAGTCCACTTTATAAAATGTGAAAAAAGGAAGGCTGATTATTGGTTATATGGCTAAGGGCCCGCGCCTACTATATATACGGCGTTATTTATAACTAATTCGATAAACCGGCCCGACGGATCCTTAGTTATTTCCGTAACGTTATAACGCCCGGGTATAGTAAACTGTTGGTACGTAATTATATGCTGCCGGCGGATTATCCGTATTTATAAACGACGGCGTTCGATTTAATTATGATGGTTAAGGTATTAACCTTTAAGCGTACCGAATTTATGTAGGCCGAATTATTAAAGTCAATAAGCTTCCGGATTATCAAAATTTAGGGGTCGCCGTTAGTTACGTAAAATATAATTAAGGCGGAATTGGCGCCGGTAACGTAAAAATGCCGGTAAGAAAATAGGGAAAAGAAAAAAGGTAAAAAAGGAAAAGTTTTAGATATTATATTATGTTGTAATAGCTTAATGTAAACAATATAAACAAATTATCGTTTTTGATACTTATTTAAATAAAGTAATTTAATAGCCTTATTAAAAATCTTTAACTATCGGCATTATTTGGGGACGGCGATAGCTTTAAGAAAAACAAAATAACTATCGCAGTAAAAATAACGTTAAATATTATTTGCCGGATAACATAAAACTTTACATTTTAAACTTTTAACAGGTACTATATAATAATGATAATAATATAACTATTTACTTAGGCCAACATAAGCATAATACGTACTAGGCAAATTTTACGTTTGTTATTAGCATATTTCTCTTTTCGTTATAAAAATTAGCTAAAAACTCGACGTTACCGTTTTTGTTCCGCGGTAAGATAATATACGTCCGCGTAAAGTTATTATTAGCCTTTATTAATAAGCGCGCCGATTTTACGAACCTTTTGTTACCAAATATAGGCCTGTCGCCGAAGTACACGTTATTTATAAAGACGTTAATTAACGAGGGGATAGTTATGTTGTTGCCGTTGATAATCGAAATACGTATACGTTTTAGCCGGATTAGTTCGTTATAATTCGGTAAATAATTTAGTAAATTATATAAATTTAGCAAGTTTACTGAATTAATCCGCTTAACGTTACGTCGTAAAGTAACGGACATTATGCCGAAAATGCTTTTAGGCGTAATTAACATATTTAACGGTAAATTCGATTATACGTTAAAAGTGATGTTACCGAGGTATATTTATAACAATACCGATAAATAATTAATACGGCTATTACAAATTATGTTTAAGCCAAATTCGGTATATTTTTTTTATATTTTAGCCGTAGCCTTAAGGTAAAAAGGTTTTTTCGCTTGCCGTATAATTACGCGTATTCGCAAAAAATACCGCCAGATTAATGCGTATACGGCGTTATTGGGCAGAAATACTATCAGCGATGCCGAGTTTTTGCGTAATCGCATCACGCAAGGTAATTAAACTAGCCGGAAAAAGGTAAAATACCTCCACCTTTAACATCCGTCCGCAGCCTTTGGGCTTAGGCTTGGGCGGTAACGGCACGGGAAACACTAATACCGGGCCGGTAAAGGTATCGCCTTTCTGCTGGACATCTGTAAATAACAAACCTACCAGCCGTTACGTCTTAAGGTTAATATCGTTTACGGACGAAACGGAAGTTTTGCGGGTCTAAACCTGCCGCAAAATCTCGTAACTATTACTGCCGACAGGGAAGTCGATCGGCGGGGGACAGTTTGTCTACAACGCGGCGTAATAATCGACCTACAGCCGTAAAAAATGGAAAAAGGTTGTTTTATTACTGGCGGTATGGTGGATAGCCGATACGACGATGCAGCCGCCGGGTAAAAAGTTAGCTTGGCCGATAAAAACGTCCGGGCCGTTGTTCGGGTCGGCAAAAAAGCCGATAAGCGCAATATCGGCGTCGCGGAAATTGTTAAGGGGAAATCCGAACTTTTATAACGCGGCGTAATCGAGATCCGTTTCGAATTCCTTAAATTTTAATTACGGCGGCCGCGGCCCGTCACGGTCTACTAGCGTATAACGTAATTCGAATTAACCTAGCCGTTAACCGGGGGTCTCGGAAAATTAGAAATATATCTAGCCGTTTAACTAAAGTAATCGGATAGAGGTACGGTATAATCCTTTATAGAAAAAGTCGAAAACTTAGGCGGGCGTAATATTAACCTTAAAAAATAAATAAATAACGTTATTATAATAAATACGGGGAACGTAATAATTAAAAGGGGTAAAAAATACGTAAATATCGGTAACGGGTATAATGATCTTTATTACCGGAATTTTTACTAAACGGAAATCCCATATAAGCGACGAATTTAAATATATAAAAACGTTTTATACTTTATAAAAGCTTAAAGGTTTCTGTCGTAACGAAATTATATAAAGGCTGAAATTATCGTAATAAATTTAAAACCCAAAACGGTTTTATTTAAAAACATTACGCATTATTTAAAGCTATTCAGCTATTATGTTCGCCTTATTTATAATACGTACCTTACGGTTATCTACAAATATAATGCAAATTATACGATAAAAAGGTTTATATAGCTGGATTTAAAGGTTACCTAATGTAAAATTTAACGATTTAATATATTACGTATTGCGTTTACTGCTATTAAATAAGATTTTAAATATCCGTTACAAAATATAAAAATATATTAAATTTAAACTTTAAATAAACTTAAAGCATAAATTATAACTTATAAATAACCGGAATATTAACATTATTTACATAAAACGGAAAACAAACTTTTATACTTATTCCCTTTTATTTATATTATTAACGTATTACGGCTTACGATTAATCCGGCAAATTTTTTCATCGTCGCCGTTTACAAAATCTCGAAAATTGTTACTTTAACTTATACGACGTTATTAAGTTAATTACGTAGCTCGACCGCTACCAATAAATCTATACCTAAAGCCGATAAGCTTGTGCTAACGTCGATCTCCGCCGTTACGAAGTTAAAAAACGCCGTTAGCTTTTATATCAGCGCGCCCGTAACTAACGCCAATACTTTTGCGCCTGCCGGTAGCGCCCTTACCAGCAATTGCTTTAGGACCTCGTCCGGGTTGCGGTTCGCCGCCGTAATATTACCGCCGTTACCGGTTATCGTATTACTGCCGAGCCGGAATATGGAAAACCGGCGGTCCTGTTTAATAACCGTCCTTACAAGGACGTTTTCGTAATCGGTAATGCCCGTAATTACCTGGTTAACGTCGGGATTTACGCAAAACGATTCGCATACGGTAACTTCGATTAGCCGGAAAACCCGGCCGAAAGAAATTACCTTAAACCTTAAGTTACGTTCGACGCGCTTACGTATGCTATCGCCCGATTCGGCCATTACGCCGACCTCGCCGACCGCGCCGAGGTCGGTCGATACGGCAAGTAAGTTTTACGCCGCGCGATAACGCGCTAAAACGTCCTAAAAGGTATTACCGGCAGCGTAATTAGCTTAAAAAACGTAACCGACCATTCCGGCGATAAAGGACAACATAACAAAAAAGCGTAAACCGGGCAGATAATAATAAAAATTTAAATTATTTACCACCTTAAGCTAAATACTGCTCTACTATTATTTATACGTAAATCGCTTAAGGATAATATCGTATAACGTTATAACAACTTAAATTGTTTTACGGATAAACGGTATCGTATTGGCGTAATCCGCCAGTAACTGTACCAGCTAATCCTTTTTGGCGATATCGTAATTGTATCTAGTAACGGTATAACCTTATATTTAGCCGCAAACGATTAACGGCGCCGCCATTAAATATAATTCGGCGCGGCGCGAAATAACGAAAATATATTAAATACCGCGCTTTATTATCCATCCCGTAAAAGTATAACCGATTTTACCGAATTTACCTATAATCAAATACGTACTTTCAGGATCGTCGAAACGCGCTCGGTTAATAAACCTTATTAATACGTTAACTTACGCGTCCGTACCGGGCAAAAAAACCAACTTGCCGATATATATATTACGCTACATACGCCGCATGATTATTTTTATTTCCGTAACCGGATACGTAACAACCGGGTAAACGGCCCGGATAACTTTATCGGCCTAAAGTTACATAATTACCTACCAGGCGCAATAAATTACTTATCCATTAAAGGCATAATATTGGATCAAATCGAAGCCGTAAATTATAACGGACCGCGTTAAAAACGTTAGGTCGAACCGGCGTACCGCCTTAATGTCGACCTTACCAATTTCGAAAAAACGGCCGAACCGAGTTATATAATTTTAAATAACTTTAAAAAAAGGATCCGAAAAAAAAGTTATTTACGATATCGACGCCCGCATCGCCGGTACGTATTAAAATAACGGTCGCAAAAAAAAAATCACGATTAAAAAGGATATAATCCGCATTTAAACCGTATTACGTTATAATTAAATTACGTTTAGCTTTATTGCTATATATTACGAAAATCTCGGTTTTAGCATATTATATTAACATGATAGCCGATTAACCAATACCGCCGTTACCGGCGTAAATCAAAACGCGTTCGCCGGGTTGCAAACGTACCAAATTAAAAAGGTAAAGATATAAGGTTAAAAAAATAATAAATAACGAAGCAGCTTTTTTTTTAAAACATATCGTTAAAAATCTTAATAAAATTTATCTATTACGTACGGGAATATATAACAAATCGGCCGTTTAAAACGTTATAAACCCGATCGCCCATCCGTAAACTATTAACTTTAATGTTTGAACTAAGGCGAGTAACGACGTTAATTACGTTATATATATAACGCGATTCGTCGATCTGGCCTAACGCAATTATAACGTTTCGGAAATTAAGCCTTATAATTTACGTTTAAATTTTTATTATACCCGAAAGCATTTCCGGCTCGGCCGCCTAAGCGTCGTCGGTAAAGTAAAAATTATTTAACGTACCGACGGTCTATATAATTTCCTATACCAAAAGTCGGCCCGGCTGCTAAAGCGGTTGCAAAACTGGTACCGGATTAAAAAACGTTTTATTCGAAACCCGGTTTTACCCGGGATTAGGATAAATATGGAGGATATATAATATGTCGCTTTGTACGGTATATTTCCGTTCGATATTAATAATATTTATACGGGTATCGAAGTTCCGTTAAAAAATATAAACGATATACGGGATCGTAACGGGTAATTACGGGCTTTTAACGATAACTTCGAAATCGAAGGATATATAGCGTTTAATAGCGTCTTTTTGTTTAACAGTACGTAATAGGTTTACGGATTGGGCATATACGGATTGCTTAATTATAATGGTACTATTATAACTTATTTATAGAATACCTTATTTATAAATTAACAATATTTTAAGCTAATTAAATACGGCGTAATTTATATATCTTAAAAAAGAGATAGTTATTTTAAAGGTAAAAACGTATACGATATCAGATTAAGCCTGGATTTTGTTAAAGTATTCGAGCGTTACGGTTGTTTCCGTCTTTATAACGATAACCGCCTATAGCCTATTTAACCAGCTTTTAAACGGGCGGGCATCGTCGACATAAACGATAAATATTATATTCGGGTAAGCTGGTAATAATTCCCCTTCCGTGATGGCAGTAGTAAAAATAACGTTATTGGCTTAAAGTTACGCGTTTTCGTAATTACCGATTTTAAAATTTACTTTAAAAAAGCCGGTAATTTGTAGCATATCGTTCCAGCCGCCGATAAAGATAATTAAGTTAATTTCGTCGTTTTCGTTCCGTTATTAGCTCGGTAACCCGTTAAATATTAATTGTATATTTAGCCAGGTACGGGTCGTTTTAATTAATATTAGCTTTTTGGCGGGTTTAAGTAGGCGACGTATATTTATAAGCATATAAAATAAATCCGACGTAATTATAAAAATGTTTGCGGTTACGATAAGGTTATAGTTACTTAAAGCAAAGCTTTATGTTATAAGGTCGGTACGGATATTTAACGTTTTAAGATTTATTAATCCTTTTTATAGTATATACTTCCGTTATATCGTTTCGAACCGGTCCGTAAAAACGTCGGTAAAGTCGTAATAACTTAATAGCGTCCCCGAAATACCTTTTTCGGCTTACGCCGTAAAGGCCTTTAAAACCTGCGCCGTAATAGCCCTGGTACGGCCGCCGATTTCTAGTATACGGGCGCCGGGCTGCGCGACGGCATATTGCGTAATAATTTAATACAGGTGCGCGTAATTTCGGTGTTACAAACGTGGCAACGTTTCGTAATACCGGTCGAAAAGGTTGTCGGCCCGCAGCAGCGCCTTAAGGTTAATTTTATCACGTACGATACCATCCAGTTACTGGCCGACGTAAACCGTTAACTTGCCGGCGGCGTTTTCGGCCGCCATATTGTTAATTAAACGTTATTTAAACCCGGGGTTGGTCTTGGACTAAACGCGGTTACCCGAACCCAGATCGCCGGCATAATCACGTATTACGACGGATTATATTTAGGCGTAAAGCTATTAAAGGTACGCAGGTTAGGAAATAACGTTGTTGTCGGCGGCGGCTAATTACGTAACCGTATTTAAAATAAAGTTAAACGAAATACGGTTAAGCTTATTGTCGAAATTAAGATCCGCCTTATCTAAAAAGCTTTAAAACGTTACCTTAAATATAGCCGGTATTTTATATGCAATATTTATTTTTTACCGGATTTACGAATATAATATTAAAGTTTAAGCCTTAAAAAAGTTATTCATTTTTAAAAATACGGCTTAATAATAAAAACTCTTTAATTAAAGTCATAATACGGATTTATCGTTATTTTTATTATTTTACAGTTGTTATAATTACTAAAACGTTGTGGCGATTTGCCGAAATTAGGTCGATAAATGCCGTTAAAGTTTCGCCGGCCCGGCGTTAAAGATTACGTAGTATATATAAATAGCGGATAAAATGCTGTATTATTATAGCCTGCTACATTATAATATCGGGGATAGATATATATACTGCTTAAATAAATAAGTCCAGTATAATAAAGTAAAGCATATAAGTCGGTTCGGTATTAGCCGCGGCGTCGGAAACTTTTATTATAATAATCGACTAAATCGGAATAGCGTAATTACGGATTAGGTTTTGGAAAATAGGCTTGTAGAAAAGGTTTATCCCGTGCAGCCCGGCGAAAATGGTAACGGGCTTAACTTTTCGTATAGGCGTATTAACCGGAAAGAATAAATCGACGTACGGGGCTGGCAAGGAGATTTTAATAGCCGCCTTTTTAGCTTTGCTAATCGTTTCGGCAGTTACGGTATTTTCGTAATATTGGATCCAGGTATCGTCGGTATTGGAGATAAACTATACCTCGAATTTATGTTAGCCTTTATAATTTAACTTTTTATTACTGAAAAAACGAAATATAAGTTAAATTTCGATTTTTATTACTGTTTCTGTGATTATTAACGCGTTAAAAATATTAGTTTCGCGTAGCCGATAGCCCGCGATAATTTTCTTAATAAAATCCGTTAAGAAACGTACCGCTTTAATATTTATAACGATATATCTAACGCCTGGCAAAACCGTATCCGTTCCGAATTTATGGTCTGCTAATTATTCGATATTTGCGGGGCGTAAAAAGTTGCGTTAAGTAAGCGTTTATCGGTTCGTACCGGTAACGGAATTACTTAATAGTTCGTACGGCCGGAAGCGCTTGTAGCGGTATTTACGATAAAGCCGGAGTTCGGTTTAATACGGCATAATATGGTTTTATACGTAAAAGGGTAAGCCGGAAACGTATTTTTTATACTTATGGCTATTTACGGCGGCTAACGATATAGGATAACTTTACGCCAAGAGCGTATAGGCGGCGTTTTGTACGGTTTGTACCGCGTAACTGTACCGCTTAAAGCAGGAGATATAGGTGATACGACGGTTTCGGAGGATTTGGCGGATCGGACCTAATAACGTTTTATGGGCGCCGATCTCGACGACCATGTCGACGTTAACTTCCAGCTCGGCTGGTTGCGGAAATCCGTTTAACGTTACGGCGTTAAAATATATTTTCTTAAAGGCTTAGAAGAATAAAATGGGGCTTATTAGGTTACGGACAAAATGTTCCGCCGTTAAAACCTTTCAGCGAGGTAATAATATTTTCCGTTACCGGTAAACGAAAAACGCTTCGTTCTAACTGGCTGGAAACGGAATAATATCGCCTAGCCGATCGGTATAATCCTGGGTTATAGTAAATATATAGTACAAGTAATACGTTAAAAGTACGTTTAGTTTACGAGCAAAAATCTTATTCTGTATTAAACGCGCGGTTACTTCGTCGACGGCGGCCATATCGCCCGAAAGGGTAACGTTATCGGAACTGTTATAATAAACTATTACTACCGTATTTTTAACGGTATCTTTTATATATTTAACGGCCGTATTAATATTTAAATCCGCGGTTAACATATTACCATTAACGGCCGCTTGTTTATGATATATTTATACGAGCTTGCCGCGAAAATAAACCATTTTAAAGGTTTGCTAAAAAATTAAGGTATTAACGGTATAAACGGTAGCAATTTTACTATTAAAGTAGCTGGTTACGGCGGACGGAATAATTTTCTACGATACGAACAAATCCATTAGATATAGTTATAAAGTTATATTAAAAGGCTGGTTTAAAAAGTTTCGTATATCCGGGAAACTTTTTTATCGCGTAGCAGTTTTTCTGTTTAATATTAACCGGTAAACCCGAAAAAGCTATCGTAAAAAAAAAGAAATAAACCTTTAAAACGGTAGAGAACGTATTATATAATAACCATATCGCGCTATAATCCTTTAAGATCTAATCGGCGGTTAGTAACGAACGGCGACATACCGGATAGCTTTCGATTAGCTTACATTTTATAGTATATTATTACGCGCCTTAACCGTTAAACATAAACCTTAGCCGGGGTTTTTTAATAATCTTAAATACCTTACGGTTGGGTTCGTTTAGCCGGTTTGCTAATTTTATTAGGTTTTAAGCGCGTACGGCCGTTACCTAAAAAAATCGTAACTTGCGTTCTGTTAGGGTAAAGACGAGGTCGATCGGTAAAGGTTCCGTACCGAATATTATAGTTTTTCGGATATATTTAGCCAGGTTTTTATTCGTCTGCTAAACGGCGACCGAATTTTTGACGTTAAAGATATAAACGATTAAACGATCCTACTTTATAAAGGCATTGCTAACATTGGGAACGTTTATACCGCTTATCATATTCGTTACATTATTAATGGTATATTTAATATAGTTGTTAATAATGCCGTTTTTAAAAATTTTGGCCGCATTAGTAGGAATATTATTTGAATTGCCGTTAATAACGCTATTAGTAACGCCGTTAGTAATGCTGTTAGCAATACTATTATTAATGCTGTTAAAAGTGCTATTAAAAATGCCGTTAGAAACACCGTTAATCGCTATATTAAACGTCCCATTTATTTTATTTATAAAGATATTATTCGTTACATTATTGGCCTATTTAGGATTAAGATATTTAATTACCGGCGCTGCTTTTAAAATAACGTACGTATTAATGCCGCTATAATCAAAGTTATTAATTAACGCCTGCCGCAGTTTATTTACGGGTTAAAACGTAAAAGTCGTAAAGGTTTATCAAAATTATTACTTAAATTAACCCGTTACATCCGACCGGATCACTTATATAATTATTTTATTTTATTTACCTTTAACCGTTACTTTATTAAAAAAATTTTCGGGTTAATTTTTTCGTAATTTCCGTTCGGTAGAATTATCCCTTATTGCAAAGCAAAAATCGTTTTAATAATAGCGGCCAGCCCGTTAATAGGCTTCGTATAATCGATATTTGGCTTTACCAACCCGACCAGCACCGGATTTTTGGAACTGCGGCTTTGGCCGAAGGTACGGGTTAGCGCCTTAGCTTCGATCGGGTCGCCCGTAAGCGTGCCGGTTATATGGACCTCGACGTAGCCCATGTCGGCCGGGTTAAAGCTTGCGCGGCAGTAAACGTTTCGAATAAGTTTAATTTAAGCTTTTAATAAGGGCGAAATGATAATAAGCGTTTTGCCGTTTTAATCCAGCCCAGTTTTTCGGATAACGGTATAAATATAATCGTTATCGCGTAAAACGGCGGCAAATAGCTTAAGAACCAATAAAACAACGGTTTTTTTACGGCCGTAACCTTTAGTATGTTCGTTTTAAGCAAAGTATTTATTAAAAAGTTTAAGAACCTTAAAAATAAATAAAATAAATTATTTAAACAAATTTAAGAAGCAAAAAACGAAACGCGGGTATACCTAATAATGGTTATAATAATAAATATATTAGGTAATAAATATACTAGTCAAAATCTTACAATCGAAATATTAAATTTCTTAAAGCGTAACGATTAACATGCTTAATGTAAAATTATCAAGCCGGTCGAATAGCTTAAGTCGATCGTTATATTAATACCTTAAAAGTTATAAAAATAAGATATTCGGTTCGATAACATAATGATGCCGTTACCCGTTATATACGAAGGTTATATAGTTTCTGGATTGCGTAACGTTATATCGGAATAATCGGTATTAAAATTACCCTCAAATACGGACGTATTAAACCTAGCCAGTTTTTGAATAAAAATTTTAATTATGTTATAATGGTTAAAGCAAACATTACGGATAAAACCCGGTTTAAAAGGATAATTATTTACCGTTTTTTACGTTTTTATATATAAATTCGAATAATATGCCGATTTAAGGATTTCTGGTTTAAAAATTATAATTAAGTTATTTTTATCGGCCGGAATTAAAGATACGTACGTACGTTATATCCGTAATGTAATTATAAAAAGCCGAATCGAATAAGGTAATATTTTTAAGAAAATATCCGCCTTAAATAAAGTATTACAAAATAAATATATCCGGTTAATTTAAGTAATAATTAACAGCTTATAAATAAAAGCATTTACGCGGCTTAGCTTTTTTTTTCGCTTATCGTATAAACTTAAGGTATTAAAACGTTTATAAGGGATCGGCGTTTACGAATTTTTTGCGGTTGTATAAATTTCCCATAATTTGGATGGATTTATCGCTTCGCCGCCGAATTTATAGTTCATGCCGACGATGGCAATCGGGGTATCCTGGCCGGATCCGGAATTTAATTTCGTATCGGTAACGTTATCGTTCGGAAAGCCGTAATAATTATTAAGCGCGGCGTTTTTTACCGTTGCCGTTATAATATATTCGACCGTTATAATGTAAATAATGGAAAAAAAAGATATGGATATAAGAAAAATAATTATAAAATATAATAAAAATAAAAGTTGTAATAAATGTTTTTATTTTTAATGTTATAGAATTATGGGTTACGGAATAACGCCGTTTGTTATATATATCGTAAACCATTTTTATTATATATACCTAAATATAGCTAAATAGTTTTAAGCTGGATATTTTTCGAGTAGTTAGGTAATTAATTATTTGGTGTTAAAGAGTTATAAGGCTTTATATTTAATGACGTTAGCGGATTCCGAATAGGCGCTTGGAAACCGAATATTTGGCTGTAGGCGACGACTATAGCTATAATCCGTCTTTTGTATTATTTGGCGTTACCGCCAGCCTTATTACGGATTAGCAGGCCGTAAAACATTATTTAGGTATGTTATAATTTATAATATAGCTTAAGAATTACCGATACCAGGTAAGCGAAAGTATTACGAGATTTTTATACTTATATAATAACCGCGCCGACGTTTTTGTTAAACGTTTTAGGATAATTTCGAAGCCGCCTTTTTTGAATAATCTTTATTTAAAACGGTTTGGTACCGAGTAAGAAGGATAAAACGAACGTTATTACGTAATCGTCTTATTGGCGAGAGATTATTAAAAAGGCGCGTAGCGTTAATCGTTTATTTAATAGTTTAAATTTCGAATGGATTTTATTAACGTATTTAAAGTGCTATATTATTTATCGATTAGCTTTTATTATTTTCGCTTATTTTAAAAACCTGGTTCGCATTTTTTTATTTTTTATTTATTTGTCGTTCTTCTCTTTTTGCCTACTTTTTTTTTTTTAATTCTTCGTCCTTTTTGTTTATGCTTTTTAATAACGAACAAATTTTTCTTTTTTACGTTTTGTACTTTTAGCCTAGTATAGGGAGTACCAAGTACCCGCCGTTTTTTTAATTATGTTATTATAGGTAGCGGAATTGTAGGCTTAACGGTAGCTAACCGGTTAACCGAAAACCCGGCCGTTACGGTAGCCGTTATCGAGGTGGGCACCTTTATAAAAAACATTGTCGGCAATATTAGCCAGGTATTTGCATACGTTAATACTTTTTAAAGGGCGGTAGCGATTAATTGGGCTATAAGTTAAGGTTTTAAAATTACGCCGTAGCCGGGTTGTATTTGCCGGTTACTTGTTTAATCCGTTTAGGTACGGAAAGAACGTATTATTAATTTCGCCGTAGGGATTAAGAGGTATTGTTGTCGATTACGTACGCGCCAAAACGGTAGGTAACCTTAACTTTGTTCGTTTTGCATTTTGCGACTTTTTTTCCTGTTAACTTTTTCGCCAGATCGGAGGTTGCAGCTTTATTAATAATATAATGTATTCGTTTTCCTTTAAGGATATTTTTAAGTTTTGGGCCGATACCGTAGGCGATTAGTTTTATTGTTGGGATTATATCGTACTTTATTACCGTAAAAGTATAGACTTTACGTTTTCCGACGTTACGATACGTTAGGTTAACGTTACGCCAAGTTATAACGTCGTTGTAACGGTTAAAGGCGGGCTATTAGATATTACCTATCCCGTTTACGTTTAAAGCTGGAGTATTTAAATAGTTAAAGGGTTTACCGCGGTAAAAATTTCCTTTATTATTACCTTGCTTAATAGGACGTTATCTGGATCGACCTGGAAATTGTTTACGGTCGATTATATAACCGGTTACCGCGTTTCGTCCGATACGGCCTTTTTATGCCCGGTATTTAGCCGTTTTAACTTAATAGTTTTTACGGATATTTTGGCGGAACGTATCTTTTTCGGCGTTAATAAGGTGGTTAGAGGCATAAAAATGACCATAACTAACATTACGTCCATTTTTATTACGAAAAAAGAAGTTATTTTTGCGACGGGTATTTTCCAGTTGCCGTAATTTTTTATAATTTCAGGCGTTAATTTTAAAGCCGTTTTGCAGTAATATCAGATCCCCGTTATCGTAAACCGGCCCGGAATTGGTTAAGGGCTGTACGATTATATCTTTATCTTATTAATTTATTGCGTTAATTTCGCCAGCGTAAACCTTACGGTAACGGCGGTCGTGGCTAAGTTTAATAACTAAATTTGCGGCCTTTTAATTAGCCCGGGTAATAATTTTGTCGGGTTTAAAAAGATCTCGTTCGTGTTTTAAGCAAATTGGTTGTTTTAAATTAAGATACATAAGTTATATTTCTTCCGTTTTCCGAACGGGCTGCGATAGTTAAAATTTTTGCAATTTAATATGTCTTTACTACTCGACGCCTTTCCTGCCGATTGGCCCGAAATGGAATATTTCGTATTTCTTATCCTTATAAACGGCGGTATTATTCCAGGCGTTATATGCGGAACTTTTTTCGCAGCGTTATAAGCCCTATAATCGTTAAGTAACGTAATTATCGTATCCGCCAAAATGGCTGATACGCCGGTAATCAACCTAAATTGGTTAATTGTATAGGCGGATTTTAACGTTTTCGTAGCCGCCTTTAAGCGTATATGCCAAATAATTGCGTTTAGCGTTATGGCCGGCGTCATCCTCGGCGAGGAGTTCTTGTCTGGCCCGACTTTCCAGACCGATAAGCAAATCCTGGCGTATACCCGGCTAACGGGTACGTCCATTAGTTACGCCTATTCGACGAACGCCATAAGTAAGGTTGCAAATCCGAAAGCAGTTATAAGGTTTACGGGCAAAATATACGGTGTAAGAAACTATAAATGGCCCCGATAAATTAATTTCCGGCCTCGATTTATAACTAACTGGTATATATATAATAATACGCGTAATTAACTTTTTAATTTTTCCATTTTTGTTGTTAAATAAGTACGTTAAATTACGAAACGTAAAGTTAAGCTAATAAAGGTATATTTAAAGCCGTTCCTTTAATTTTATATTTGTAAGTAATACTAATTCCGTTATTTATAAAGCAAAAAGTTGATTTAAAAATAAATATATTTGCAATAAAGCTAACGGATGGGATTAAAGTAAAAAAGTAAATCTAAAGTAGAAAAAAGGAAAACCGGAAGTGTTTTGAAAAGAAATATTAATAAATTCGCATCGGAAATTGTTTAATTATATATTTTTATTATATTATTAAATCTTATTTTTTGTGAATAATCCGTAATATATAATTAAAAATATTAAAGTAACACTTATTACGAAAATTACATTTTATTTACTAAGAAATAAAGAAAATATTAAAAAAATAATATATAAAAAAGTTTACCTTGAGCACAGGATTTTTACGTATTTTATTTTTTTACGCATTTTCAGAATATAGACATATACTTTACAGCCGTAATTAAAGTACGAATATCGCAAACCGTATCCAGAATTATATTATTAGCAGGTAACTATATAATCTCCCTTTTTCGGTATCCGTATAACGTTTATCAGTTATCGGAAAAAAGGGCGGTACTATTAAGCATTATATAAAGTATTACCGCGATACCGAATAAATTGCTGCTAACGAACCATCTGGTCCTATCCTACTAAAATAAGCTGGTTAATCGGATTATAAAGGACGGACGCCGACGGAGCTGGCGGCGTACTTAATATTACGAAAAGGAAAAACCGAAATAAATTATATATACTATAAATATAATTACCGATAACTGGCGGCCGTTCGACGCGATTGCCTTATCCGTTTTGCTATATCCCTTTTATCTATACTTTATTTATCCCTTAAATCGTTATCCCGGCCTGTTTTTCGGCAAATTTACCGATTATTGGCGCTTTCGGAATATATGCGGGCAACGTAACCATTTTACGATAATCGCATTATATAAGTAATACGGCCCCGTAATACGTATTGGCCTTAATATATTTAATATTACAAACCCGAGCTATATCCCGAAGATTTATAATTCTGGTTATAAATATTTTAATGTGTTTTTTCTTATTCCGTTTCGTATTAATCCGGATAAACTTATATACTAGCATTAACGCCATTTTAAGGTTTTGCAGAACGTTTTTTTCCTTTTTTTTAAGGTTAAATAAATAACATTATCGGATATAATCTTTTTACGATACGTAACGCGTAATATTATTCGGCGCTTAAATAACCCGTAATTGACGTTTATAGCCTAAAATCCGCGTTCGAATTAAAACCGATCGTAACCGCTTATATTATTACGTTTATGCAACGGCTAGATAAAAAGATAATATAATTTAAGGGAAAAAAGGTATACGATTTGATTACGTAATTATAATATTGTTAATATTATATCGATTAAATTAATGATATTGGTAATTAACTTTAAGTGAAGACATTCGACGTAATCGCTATTATAACTTAAAATAAAGCTTTCGGATTTTTTAACCGCAGTAAAAATATAAACAATATAATTAACCGGCTTAATAAACGGTTAAATACAATCGCGCCGGTACGAACTTTTTTTTCTTATACTTTATTTTTATTAATATATAAAATATATTAGCTATTTTAAATACTTTAGCTCGATTAATTTAAAACTAAAAATTAGTTCGTAAATTTATTTTGCGACAAAATTAACAATTTCGTTACTTGAACTACGTTATTTATCTAAGTATGCCAAAAAGATATTACGGCGGAAAATATTAAGGCGAAATCGCGCCTGTTTATTAACTGATTTTTCGAAGTTTAACGTATTTACCCCAGCGTCGTCGACGACTGCACCGCAATTATCTATACGACGAATAACGTTATAACGGGGTCCGATATTATAGTTATTACTTTACGGATTATATTATATACAATGCTACGCAATATGAAAATACGGGCGCGGTTATTTATAAAAATTAATAAAGCCGGATTCGGATTTTCCGTAACATAAGAAGAAAGTTAACGGCTGCCTTATTTAAATATAGTTATTTAAAAGGGTTTCCGGATTTACTTACCGGTTAGGTCGGGATTAAAACGCGTAATTCCGGCGGATAGGTTAATAATGCATAACAGGACGTAAATCTTTTTCGGAGTTCAGGTAGGAATTTATCTTTGGGCAGTATATTATTTAGATCCGGTTTAAAGCCCCGAACTTAAGAAATTTAAACTTAAGCGTTAACTTTAAGTACCGGGTAAATCCGCCGGGAAGCATTAGGCGCGCGTAGCGGCAATAAAAAAAGCGTTTTTGGCGTTTGGCGCCGGACCGAAGGCTTGTATAGGGCGGCATCTTAATTTGGTATAGATTTTTAAGTTGATATTTAATTTGTTAATAAAATTCCAGTTTAAGTTGGTAAAGAATTGCGATTAGAAGGTTATATATAGCTGGTTTGTACGGCAGTCCGAAATAGATATATATATTAAGCGAAGAGAGTTTGGATTTGTTAAATTTTTAAATTCGATATATTACATTTTTCCTTAATTAGATAAAACCGTAAAACGCAACAACTTAAACTACTTACCGTTTTTACGCTGTTACTTACGTATTATGCCCTGATAACATTTTTAAATGGGCTGGAACGTATTTAATATAATAACTGTTAAAAAGTAAAAAATAAACCGATTATATTATTTGCATAAACCGAAAAGATGGATAGCGCGGTATTTTTCGACGCCGTAAAGGTTTCGGACGGCAAATCTTTTACGGCCTTCGGCTTAACTTAGCTTGTCGTTTGCGGTTACGAAGCTTAATAGCATAGTTACAAATTCCAACTTAAGCTTTAATTTAGGCCGGTTATAATTATATTTAGTTTGCTTTAAAGCTTTATCGTTATAAAGCTTAACGGGAAAAGTAAGTACGGTAATCGGATTAATACATACGCCGCGGCAAACTATAAAATTGCTTTTGAAATTATGTTTATTATAGGTAACGGTAAGGTAATCGAGCTTGCAGAAAAATTTGGCAGTAATAAAACTACCTTTTGCGTCGTACGGTCCTTCGGATCCCACCCGTACCTAGGGATACGTTTCGATATAGATATCGAAAGCGGGAATTGGGCCGCTAACGAAAAAAACTTAAAGCGTTACGATCTCGTCCGCGTACTCGCGAACATATTCGAGGGCGGCGCAAAATACCTTGTTGTACCAGGAGCGATTCCCGTAATCGCTTGCATATCGTCCCATGGATTCGTACTTGGTCCAAGAAGTGTTGGCGCCGGTTATCTCGAAGCGAATGCTCTTGGAGCTAGGCCGGATCGGGCTGCACAAATCGGGTCCACTTAGGCCTTGATCGACAACGCTTTTTGAGGCTCGAATAAGGGGTCTAATGGCCTAATAAGACCGGTGTCGATATAGTCGTGCCCGCTTTGAACCATAGTCGCTCTGATAAATCCTTAGCCGTTACCCTACGGAAAAAACGGGTCGACGTACGATATACACCCTCTCAGGGATAATTGCAGTTAGTGCGATACTCGCCCCATTTTTTTCTGACAATTCAACGCTATTTGGAATAGTAGCCCGAAGTAGATTCCTATACAAATTAGCGTAAAAGCTATAACTAATTACTTTGTTATTAATAACCGCTTATGTTACCGTCGTTTTCGATCACCTTCTGTCAGATATAGGGAACATCAGTTGTGTCAGATATAGGGGACATCAGTTATGTTATTGTCTTCAGCTAAGTTGCAGGTGCTGTTGCACGCGTACAACTTTAAGTAGCTTAGCTACGGAACATATATGTGCCGATTATTAGATAACCTTTCCGTATATGGGGTGCTATGCACCCCCTAGCTAGCTAACATACCCGCTTAATGCCTCGAAGCATTTACGACGTTGATCGTTACTTTATTACTCTCTAAAGCCACAGCTATCCATTCAACCTTTCCTCCAGCGATCGAGTCCTCCTAATTAGCTTATTCCATATTTAAAATAATCCTTAAAGCTTTCCTCCGCCGGTTTAAGGCTTTTATAATATTTATCAATCTTAACTGTTTTTTAAAATGCCTAAAGGGTTCTCGTAATAAGGCTTTAGTTAATCCGTTAGCCAGTATATCACCCGTAAGTATGTAATCTACTTTAATCAAGTCCTTCTTTGCTGCTTCTTGCAGCCAGTAATTATATATATTTACGTGCCGTAGCTTTATCTTTAAAAGGGCGATGTCGGCGTTGACTAACCATATAATCTGTTAATTGTCGCACTATATATTAAAAGGTCCTATATCCAAGCTAACTTTCAATTCTTTAATTAATCGAAAACTAAATAAGGCTTTTTTTATAACCTGCGCAAGGGATAACAATTCCGTTTCGGTTGTAAAAGTAGTTACTATATTTTGCTTATTCGCCCGCTATTTTATTACTCCTTTAAATAACTTTATAACGTAAGCTTAAAAGCTTTTTCGATCGATCGAATTATCTGCGAAAAAGGCGTCGTTCCAGGTATCTATCGAATCCTCGTTACCGAACTGTAACGTTAACGTTTTAATTCCGATTAAGTATAATATAACTCCATTAACTGTAGCGTAATATACGTTGCTAGAGTATATATTAAATCGTACGAATCGGAATATTGCAAAAGATATATCGGGTCGCGTATTAATTGCTACATATAGGATGGAACCGATTTTTTTTGGTATCTGTTAACAAAGCCTGGATGGGCCAGATTATAATTCGGCAATAGTTCGACGCTTATTATAAGTATCTTTAAAAGGTTATTCAAGCTTTCTTTAGGAATTAGGTTAACTAATTTATTTATAAAATCGGATTAAGATAACCAGATTTTTCCGTTAGATTTGTTTTTAATTACTTCGATGCCGAAAAACTATTACAGGTTTTTATCCTCTGTAAGCATATATCGTCCTTAAATTTGTTAAATCAACTGATTAACGAGGTCTTAGTTCTTTTGTTTGTACGCGGCGACAATATCGTTTACGAAAAAAAAAGAAAAGCATCCCTTAACGAATAAAATAACAAAATTCGTAAGGACCGGGGTTAAAATTTAAATCCTTTAATATATTGGTAAATTCTTATTGCCAAAGTAAAGGTAATTCTTTCAGGCTATATAATACCTTCCTAATTAGGAATATTTTTTTACGTTATAAATACATTAAAGATGTTTTTATGTATACTTTTGTCACAGTGGCGGCCCTGTTACCACTGAGCCAAAAGGTCAGCAATGCTTCAAGTTCCCTTGAAGCATCCAGGGCCCCGTTAGCTATATGTCCTCCAACCCCTCCAGGGCTGGCTGGCCATGACAACTTTATAAAGCAAATTCGCGTTAACGAAGGCGTTTACAGCGTTATATTGCTTAAGCTTTAGGTTAAACCTAGCCGCGATAACGATCAGGGCTCGAAACGACCTTTTAGCAAATGTAGATACGTATATATCGCCACAAGTACTTTTTAACTGTTAATCGCTTCGTACGACGAAACGGGCCTTGCATTTTTATAACTAGCTATGTTTGTTAAACTTATAAACGTATACCTATATACACCTTAAAACCTATTTCCTTTTAGCAAAAAACTAATTAACGGTTTTCCAAAGCTTTATTTCCTTATAATTTTGCAAATAGGCCGCTTCGGTCTTGCGAAACAATTTCTTTAACGGGTATATATTTAGCTTTTTATGGCCTCGCGGGGGTAATGGTAAATTTCGCCTATATATCCGGTTTAGCGACCTAGGTAACGTTTGTATCGTTGATGTATTAAAGCTTTTCCGATTAAGGCAGTATATATTTCGGGCTATTTTTTTCCCTAAACTTCCGTAATTTACCGGCCGATTATCGATCGTACTAATAAAGTAAACTAATCGTCCTACGTTAAACGCGGCCTTTTATACCTTATAATTGTACCGATAACCATTTTTTCGATACGGAACGTACGGGAAGCTTACGTTTACAACCCGTAAAGTATTTTCGTTTTTTACCGTTACTTTAAGTTAAACAGCGTAACAGAAGCCTAAGGTTACCTTTATTTCTTCCGTCGGCGCAATAATTATAATAATTATTAAAGCAAACGTTAATAGCGGTAATCGTTTAGGGGACGGAAATGATTCGAATATAACGGTCGTATAAAGGTAATTAATTTTATGCGAGCAAGCTTGTTTTGTCCCATTCCGTACTTTTTTAGCGTTTGTATTATTTTGGAACCATTTTTCCTATTTAGCCGGTAGTTAAATTATTCCGCTTAGGTTTTCGTCTTTTTCTTATGTATATATAAGGTGGCTATTAGCTTAATTAGGTATTTCTACCCATCGGAATTAGTTGTATAGTTCGTTTTCTGTAACGTAAAGTAAGTCGTCTTTAAGGTTTTTAATATTACCTAAAAAGGTAGCCTTTTCGTTAAATTGTACGTTTCGAATGGCGATAACCTTGTTGGTTAATAGGTTCCAGATCTCGTAAATGTTCGTAAATCGATAACCGACAAGAAAGCCAATTTAGGCTTTAGGATTTAGCTTTTGTAGCCTTTGTTCTTTCTTTATGGTAGTGGTCGTTATAGCGTAGGCTATATACCTATATGCTCGTAAGTGGGTTTGTTAAGGCTTTCGATTAAGCATTGCAATACCGTTTCTGTATACCAGGTAAATGTAGTAGACCTCGTATGGGCTTTGCCAAAACAGGGCGTATTTTGGGGTACGGTTATATAGGTATACTGTTGCTTTAAGGATATGTACGATTAGGAACGTAGGTAACTTAGCGCCGTTTCGTATCGCAATTGCTTTTTCTTTAATTATACCCCTTAAATATTTTGTACCCCCGTTTTGAGCCCGGGTATGTAGTGCTAAGGGCTTAAGTTTGATACTAAAAAGAGGCGACTAAAGCATATTTCGAAGTTAGTAATTTTTCAAGATTTCGTTATTGCACTTTTTACCTGTAGGAGGACTTTGTTTTGGTTTTTTAGGACTTTTAAAAAGTGTTAAAACGTAATGATTACTATATTTTGCTCCCGATTTTTGAAATAAATATCTTAAATAAAGCTTAAATATCGATCGGTAGTAAATATAACGTATTTGTATCCTTTAAGCTCTTTCTCGAAGTTTGTAAAGTCGATGGCGATTCTTTATCCTAATCGGGATGCTCCTTTTTTCGGTTTGCGACGTATTTATTTTTTAACTTTCGCCTTGTTATAAGTTTAGCATTTTACTGTTATAAGGCCTTTTAGTTTAACTCCTTTTATATAGGATTGCAACTAAGCGATTATTTCGGGCCTTAAATAGCTTAAGCGTAGGTGCTATATAGTGCCGTTATTTATACGTAATAATCTTTTCGTCTATAAGTTAACGTTTCGTTTATAGGTAATAAAGGCTGCATAAGATATTATTACGTTAATATTTTCGATAACAAATTAATAAATTTGTTTATTAACGTAACAATTATTTAACCATACTTATTTTGAATAAAGTTGTTAGTTTTTCGGTTATTTTATTAATAACTTTTCTTCTGGAGCTGCCGGAGAGATACCAGGTTACATGCAAAATCCTCGTAATGGGTTACGTCGTACAAACGCAACGTTTTCGTACCGCTAAGGCTTCGGAAAATTATATTAACTTTTCCGTACCCCTTAATCGGACCGAAACTATTGCCTACGTACACCCCGTTACTTTGTACGGTAAGTCTAAAGTTTAAAAACCTGCTGATAAGGTTGAAAATATATATCGTAAACCTTAAATCCAATATAGATAAATTCCTTAAGGGGAAAAAAAAGGCGTTTATAGCGCCGCGTTAATTAATGATTAAAAAGTACGCTAGAATTCGTTTTACCCTTTTTACGAATTAATCTATTTTTTGTGTAATCAGCTTATTTATAGTTTTCGATAAACGGTCAATTTCTTCCTTTAAGGATTAATCGGAAGCTATCCGATCTTGGACTAGTTTTATAACTGTTGGTCCAGGGTTAAACTTTGCTAAGGCTTTATTAAGGAACGCATAATAACATTGGAGTAATGTGTGCGCCGGGCTTAAGCACGCTTTGCATTTTATACCTTGGGCGTTTAATTCGTTACGCTTTCGCTTGTTCGGATTTCGGTTTGCATTGGAACTTTTACGATTACCTTGCTTCGGCTTTTTTCCGGGGGCCCTATTACGCGGCTAAATGTAAATACGTATAATTTTATCCTGATCAGGATCGTCCTAATTAAAAAGGTTTGCAGGAGTCCTGTAAAGCGTCGGAAACGCTGCTTTAACGTTTCGTAATATAAATAATTAATGGTCCTGAACTTAATAATCTAAAAGGTTAACAGTTACCTTTTGGTAACTGATAATATCGCTTTTGATGTCGGCCTTTTTCGTTATCTGGAAGAAAGTTTTCCAGGATTTCATTATGGGAGCTACTGCTATGCATAAGTTATTAACTTATCCGATTGTTGTTTTCGTTTCTGGAACTTCGTATCGTTGCCTTAGGGCCATAACCTTTTGCTATTTTTCGATTTGTTTGTTTAGCCTTTTTGCAAACTTTAAAGTTCGTTTTAGGATTTCGCGGTATTTTTATTAGGTACTTAATATAAGTTTATTATCGTACACCTTACGGGATTCGGCTAATATAGCATACCATTTTCGTAAGTTTTTTCTTAAGAAAAAATTCGTTTGTTTGATCCTTGGAAATATAGATTTTAGGATTTATTTCGTAAGGTCGTTTATATTTTTGCGGAAAGTATTATATTTCCTATCCTTGTAAGTATAAACCGTTTATTACTGATTGTATAATTAACGTCCTTCGGCCGTCGTTTCGTATATGGACGTTAAGGTTCCTGTCGGATCGATTTTTTCGGTAATTCTTCTGAAAGATAAGGATGTAGATATAGATGGGGTATTGTTTCGCGTCGAATAGCGAATTCGTCTTTTTGGATAGGAAATTATATTAGGCTTTATAGGTTTGATAGGCCATAAAAGTAATTGATTAAGATCAATATAATCCCAAATATCAAACGCGGACGCTTTAAATTGGAGTTCGCCTTTAAAGCGATCCCAGTCCTTGGGTTTTTTGTAAATAACGGAGAACTTCGACGGTACAGTCGCCATTGTTGTTATTAAAGTATATAGATAATTGCTACTAATATACAGCCTATATCGTCTTAGTAACAGCTGATCAATTGATATATATGATGATTGGGCAAATGAGACTTTTAATTGTTAGATATAGAGGACATCAATTATGTTGTTGTCTTCAGCTAAGTTGCAGGTGCTGTTGCACGCGTACAGCTCTAAGTAGCTTAGTGTAACGAACCTGTTATACATCCAACTGGAGGTATGAGCAGTATCCGAAATAGGGTCTTGATTTGTAGGTAACAATAGTGCGAGGAATAATTTAATGGTTTGTTCGTTAAAGAGATTTGCGGACTTTTCCTTCGACTAAAGGCTTAAATTAATAACTAAGGAACGAAAAACTAACTAGATGTTATTTACATGAGAAACTATTTATTATATATCTATTCGTTTCTTAATAAGTATGTCGTAGATTTATGTAATCTATATAATCTATATAATCTGGTCTAGATTACTTCAAAAGCCAAATTTTCGCGCCGGAGTTTAGTTATAGCGGATCCGTGCTAAATTCCAAGGCTGGTTTTTTCAAAAAAGAATTCCTTAATTCGTAACACTATTTCCTTTTTCCAAGGATTTTTGTTTTAAAGATAAAAGCTCGGAAGTAGCTATTTTTCTTTACTTGGAAAATATTCTTCCTAGGGTTACTAATTAACATTAATATAACAGGTCGTATTTTAAAAAAAAAAAAAAAAAAAAAAAGAAAAAAAAACTTCGGCTAAACCAGCGAAAAGCGCGCGATAACCGTACAGATTTTATCGAAAAGTTTGGTTTTAAAGTCGTTTTTTACTCGAACTGCGTTCGTTTTAAAAAGTCCGATTGTTTTTTTATGGTTGACATTTTAAGCTATGGCTGTTATATTCGTCGCCAGCGCTCGGCTTGTAACGTATTAAACATAAATTCTTTAGTAAAAATTAGAAAGGAACGTAAACGTTTGCAAAATGAATGAGGCGAAATTAAGGACGTTTTTATAACATATCGAGAAATTATTAAAAAAGTACGTCGTTAGCAGAACGAAAAATCGAAAAACTTTATTAGCCGCTTTAAACGTTTATGCTTTTAACAAAACCTTTTGGAAAAAAAAGCCTTTATTAATTTGAAAAAAAGGATATAAACTGGATCAACTGGAAAAGCAAAAGAAGTTAGAAAAGAAGCAGCGTCGTATAAAAGAAAAGCAAACGCAGCTTACTTTTAAGATTAACGTTAATACGAAAGTGTTCGCTTTTTTCGACTGGAACGCCGAAGGTTTGGATTTAGGGGTTAGGCCTTTATCGCTTACGACATTGGCCGCGTTAAAAACGGTCGGTTAAAACTCTGGCAGTAAAACGTCTTAACCAGGTCCTTCGTATTCGTTAAGTACTTAAAAAGTTTCCAAGTGGTATTTTTTAGTAAGTAATTCTTTTATTTAATTAAGTACTGGATTTTGTTATTAATTATTTTTAAGTTTAATATTTTTTTAACCTTATACTCCTCGATGTTTTTTTCGATGTTTAAATTTGTTTTTAACGGGGCTTTTTTGGATGTTGGTTTTAATAAAGAAATATGGAAAACAGGATATATTTTCATTATTTTGGGTAATAACAATCGATAGTTGTTTTTAGAAATAACTTTATTAACTTTAAATGGGTTAAATTTTTTGAAATTAAGCTTGTTATTAAGTTTTTTAGTTTTGATTTGTAAAATATTCGAAATAACGTTTTGTTTTTAGCGTAATAGGTAAACCTTATTTTTTTGATAAAATTGGTCCTTTAATTTTTCCTTTATTATAATATTAAGCTATTTATTGTTAAAAAAACCGCAGCTTAATTTTAAGGCGAATTTGTGTTACTTTGATTTTAAATGCTATTAACTTTATTTTAAAACTTATTAAAGTAACTTTTAAAGCTTTATTAAGTGGTTATTTTGGTCGTTAAGTTTTTGCGTTTCGTCTATATATAGCTATATAGGGTAAAACGTCCATGTTTTCGTTAATGGATATATTATAAGTTATATATGTTAATAGAAATAATTTTACTTAATTATTTTATTAATAATTAACATAACTTTTTAAATATTGCTTTAAGGTTTAGTTTAATCGTTTTATTTATTTATCGGTTTAAATGTAATACGCCGTAGAAAATTTATGTTTGGTATTAATTTGTTTAAAAAAGTTAATATTAAATTGGAAAGTAAATAACTTGTCTTTATTTAAAATAATTTTTTTTGATATTTTATGTTTATCGAAATAATGTCGTATAAACGCATAAGCTAATTATTTTGCCGTTATATTTCCCTTAAAAGGAAGGAAGTATTTATATTTAATGAGTCTGTCGACGATTACCCATATTCCGTCGTACTGAACTTCGGTAACGGGGTTTTTAAATAAAGGTAAGCCGGTAATAAAGTTCCAAGCTATGATAATTTATATTTTATTTGGAATATTTATAAATTATAACAGTCCGTAAGGTTCATAATAAGCTACTTTAACTTTATTATAAATGTTACAATTTTTAATTACTTATTTAACGACTTATTTAAATTTTAGAAAATCGTACTTTTTTGTAATCGTTGGGTAATTTTAAAAATTCCTTAATATTTATATAAAAAGTTTTCGTAAAATTTTTTACCGAATTGTTTTTATCGTTCGTAAGGGATATTAATCTTGCCATAATATAATAATTAATTCTTAAATTATCCTTTTAGTTATTAAACTTTTTTTTGCTTATTAAAATTATAAAAACTTATAAATCGGACTAAAGGTTTAAAAATTAGTTTTTTTAATATCTTACATAACTGTAAGATATTTTTTTCTATAAGATATAATATCTATATCCGTCGTTTTGGGATCTTGGTATTATAATTTCCTTTTTAACTTAAAATATCCGCTTAAACGTTTTCCTTGCTTTTAATATAGTAAATTTTGAACTTAAATTAAAATAAAGAAATTTTCCAGTTTTTATATTTTTTATTCAAATCCTAAGTTGTTATAAAGTAAATAAAGTTCTTATAATCGGAATAAATATTAAAAGATTTCTTAATTCCGCTGAGATAAGGTTTCCATTCCTTAAATACTATAATAATTGCCAGTAATTCCTTATCGTAAATAAAGTATCGGAGTTTTACGTCCTTTAATGCTTTGGAATAATAGCAACTAAATACCATTTTCTATTATCTTCTTGGTATTCTAAAACTACGCTAAGGTCTTTATTTAAAACGTTAATTTTAAATTGTTTTTTTTTGTTGTAATTAAATAATTTTATAATAAAAGTATTAATAATTTTGTTCTTAATTATTTACATTAGCTGTTAACTTCTTTAAAAAACTCGAACCTTTTTCCAGTATATTCCTTAATAATAAGGTTCGTTAAAGGTTTGGCGATTTTTTCAAAATCTTTGAATAAGTTGCGTACATAACCCGTAAATCCTAAAAATTAACGGACATCTATAACAATTGCTTTATCGGAAATCGGCCAATTCCTAACTACCTTTATCTTAAAGTTTTGGATCTGGATTTATACGGGCGTAATAATAAAACTTAAAAGTTTAACTTTTAAATATGCCATACGCTTTTTTCTGCGATTACAAGTAGGTTTGTTTTCTTTAATACTTTTAGTACTTAAGCGACATATTTCTTATATTCTTTTAATGTTTCGGAATAAATAAGGATATTATTTAAATAAACAAATACAAATTTATTAAGAAATTTTCTTAAAATAATTATTAACATATATTAAAAATTAACAGGGGCATTAAGAAATCCTTAAGGCATTACTTTATATTCGTAAAATTTATAAATTATTTTAAAAACGGTTTTCCATTTTTCTTTTTTAACTATGCGGATTAAGTAATAGCTATCGGATAGGTTCAACGCCGTAAACCACTTAACTTTCCTAATATTTTCCTTCATAATATCTATAAAAGTAAAAGGATATTTATTTTTAATGATAATATTATTCAGTTATCGATAATCGTAAACTCGTCGGTACATAAAATTTCTGTCCTTATTAATATGAACTTTGCCATCCTTTATTTTTGATACCATCATAACGGGGTATCCTACAAGAAATTTAAATTATTAAATATATTTACGCTTAAAGTTTCCTTATAAACCTTTTTATAAGGCCTTTACCTTTTCGGAATTTATATAATAAATTTAATAAAGTTTCGGATAATACCCTTCTTTAATGGGAATTCGATGGTCCTATTAATTATACTTAAGTAATTCCTTTCGAGTTCGTTCCTTAAACAGCTTTTTGAACTTGTAGTACTTAGGAAGTACTTTAACTGTTAAGTTCGTAATCTTAGCTTCTTAAATTACGTAGCAGATTTTTCGAAATTTTTCCATTAAAAGGTTTTCGGGTTGGTTCCAGGAAAGCTCTTAAGTTTTTTAATTAATATAAGGATTACTGGAACGGAACTACGGCATTTCAAAAATAATATCGTATCCTAAAATATCGGCTATATCCAAAATAACCTTCTTTAAATATCCTTATATCTGCATTAAAAGCTTTTTTATCTCTTTAAGGACTTATTTATTTTTATACTTAAACAGGTTTCCGTCGACGGTAAGTAATTTATATAACTTTAACTTATACTTCCACGGAATCTGGTACTTTTCCGCAACAAAAAGTAAAATAAAATTACCTTCTGCTTTCAAGTCGATTATAACCTTAAATATCTAACCTTTGTACTAAAATGGAATCTTAATTTAATTACGTCGTCCAGCCCTTACCTCGTTTAAGGTCTTAAAATTAAAATTTCTCGATACTTTAATTTCGAAAATTTCGGTAGTTTTTTAATTTAAGGGTCCTATTAACTAAAAAGCGCTTCCATTTTCGAACCTTCTTAACAGCATATTTAAAGCATTTGTCGTCCATGCAAATAAACCATTTTCTTTTGCCAATCTAGCAAATTAATTTCGAAATTTTAAGTTTCGATATTAAAAGGGATATTAATTTTAAAGGTAAAATCCTTAAAAAACCGACTTCCATATTTAAGATCTTATACATTTTATATAATATAAGGGCGTAATATAAGCATCCTTATATTATAACTTTTCGATTTTAAACCGATTCAGGATACAAATAATAAAATCGAAAGTATTCCGGCAATCTGGAAATTTTAATACATCTGCATTTATCGTCGGGTTCGGTAAGTATTTCCTTATCCTATCCGGGCCAATAATCATTATCTTTTTTTAGCATAAAAGTAAGTTAAGCAATTGTCGTCGTGACATACGGAAAACTAAAATAAATTATATTCGTTAACTAATTTCTAAGTCGTAACATCCATCTTAAATAATTTCCTAATTTTTAAAGTCTTTCTGGACATCGGAAATATCGCATTATATATTACTGTATTAAGGCGCAACTCACTATATTTGTTGTACATTTCGCACCGCTGTTTATCCAAATAATAAATACATTTTAGCTTTATAATTATTCTGGAAATTATTTATCCGGAATAATATCTGCAAGCTTTAATTATTCACTTTTAAAAAATTTGACAACGTTCGTACTTTAAATCGCCATTTTATTCGTAATATATAATCGCGATAATAAATTCCTATTAGGAAAAAATAAAATTAACTTTTCTTTTTTCCTTATTATTATTATATTAACTTTTATTCGACCATCTTAACCTTTTTTTAAAGTTAAGAAATTCTTCCCTTTTTAAAATTCTTCTTTAAGCAAGATTTGCTTTTATAGTAACCCGTTTTATCGTAATTAAAATATTTAACATTTAACTTATTTTTCTTAAACTCTTTAATTATAATACTTACTTCCTTTTAAAATCTACCCTTAATTTTATCCTTCTAAAACTTGCTGCTTAAGCGTTAATCGTTTTTCCTCCTATTAAATCCTTTTTTCTTCAGGAATCTATCAAAGTTTTGTCGGTCGGCAATAATAACCTTATTAATGTACTCCTAAAAGGGTCCAATCTTTAATACTTTATACATTTCATCCTTAACCTAAAGTTTTAGGTCGTCGTAAAAGGGATAAAACAATACGCTTTCTAATAGGTTAAAAATTAATGCTAAACGATTAAACTTAGTTATATATTCGGCCGCTAACTTAGTTTGCTGGAAAAAATATATTATTTAATAACATATTATTCCTTATCTAACTTTTTAAATAAGGTTCGCATCCGTTCTTTAAAATGTTCATAATCGTTAAAGATGTAATTAATTAAATTAAAGGATTAATTAAGATAATTCGTAAAGTAGTTTTTTATAATAAGTTTAAACTATAAAAGAATTCTTCCGGCAAACAGCTAAAAAATGGCTATTACTTTCTAATAATCTTCCGTTAAAAAACTTTCGTAAAATTTAAGGTAAAGTTTCGCCTGGACCAAGAATTTTTCCACATCTGTGGTTCCATTATAAGGCTTAAAGGGGGTTAATTTATAGCCTTTAATTTCGGGCATTCCATACTAACTGGAAGGTAAAACAATGCTTCCGCGAATCTGATTTATACCAAATAAGGATAATGTCGAAAACCTTCCTTCGGTTTTAAGTTGTCGAGCGAATTTAATGTTCTTTTTTTTTAAGGTTTTAAGTTCTGTTACTAGGATATTTAGTTTTTCGTCAACCGTAAGTTTTTTTCCTTTACCCTTACGATCTTCCCTATGGCGTTCCTTTTCCTTTTCTTTAGCCTCGGATTCGTAAACTTTAATAATATGCTTAATAGGAAAGGGTAATTGTTAAAACTGAGAAAAAAGTTCTTTTTTCAATCGGATAAAAAAAGCTATATTATTAATTAAGGGAAAACCTTTTTTAATAAATCGAAAATCGTTTAATTTAGTTACTGTTTATCTTTTAAACGTCGTCCTATAATATCGTCTTTATTACGTTTAAGATAATTGGTACTTAATTAAGCTCTAAATTATCCGTCGGCTATTAATTAAGGAATTATCAAAATATAACGAACCTGTTATATATCCAACTGAAGGTATAAGTAATATCCGAAATAAAATCTTAATTTGCAGGTAATAATAATACAAGGAATAATTTAGTAGTTTGTTCGTTAAAGAGATTTACGGACTTTTGTTTCGACTGAAAGCTTAAATTAATAGCTAAAAAGCGAAAAACTAAATAAATGTTATTTACATAAAAAACCATTCATTATATATCCATTCGTTCCTTAGTAAGTATGTCGTGGATTTACGTAATCTATATGATCTATGTGATCTGGTCCAGATCACCTAAATCAAGTAGATCAACTAGATTACTCCAGAAGCCAAGCCTTCGCGCCGGGGTTTAGCCGTGGCGGGTCCGTGCCAGACTCCAAGGCTGGCTCCTTCGAAGAGGAACTCCCTGATTCGTAATACTTAGCCACGGAACATATATGTGCCGATCATTGGATGACCTTTCCGTATATGGGGTGCTACGTACCCCCCAGCTAGCTGACAAGTTGTGTTGTATTAGATCGCTAGTTGCCTGCTCTTTCGCAACGCGTACTAATCTTTTGAAGTAGTCTAGCTACGGAACATATTCGTTCCGATTAGAGGGAGCCTTTCCGTATATGGGGTGCTAGCGCACTCTCTGCTAGCTGACACACCCCTTTAATGCCTTAATGCAGTTACGGCGTTAATTATTACACTTTATTACTTCCTAAAGCCACAGCTTTCCATTTTACCTTTCTTCCGGCGATTAAATCCTCCTAATTATCCAATTCCTCCTTTGAAATTACTCGCAGGTTGTTCCTCCGTCGATCGAGGGCTTCCGTGATATCCATTAATTTTAGTTACTTTTTGAAATGCCTAAAAAGTTCGCGTAACAAGGCCTTAGTTAGTTCATCAGCTAGCATGTCGCCCGTAGGCGTATAATTTACTTTGATTAAGTTCTTTTTTGCGGTTTTTCGTAACCAGTGGTTATGTGTAACGAACCTGTCATGCGTCCACCTGGAGGCATGAGCAGTATCCGAGATGGGGTCTTGATTTGCAGGTAACAATAGTGCGAGGAATAATTTAGTGGTCTGTTCGTTAAAGAGGTTTGCGGACTCTTCCCTCAATCGGAGAACGGTGCCTCCAACTGAAGGCTTAGATTGATAGCTAAAGAGCGAAATTAAGTAGGTGCTATTTATATAAAGGTCCTAACTATTATATATCCCTTTGATAAGAATAAATGTGCCTGTAATCTTTTGGCTTTACCAAATTACCTAGGTTTTTTGATTTGGATAATCTGTTAAATCAGATAAATTACGTAGTCACGTAACCTGTTAAGGACCTACCCATTATTAAAGCTCCCTCCAATACGAACAGTTAAGTAGATCGTAACATCATTTTCCTCCTTTTAAGATCTTTATCCCAAAGATAAAAATGTAAGTATCTCCCTACTTCCAATTAAAACTGTTTTTTTTAACTGCCAGCTTATCATGGCGGGTCGTGTAAAAAAACAAGTACGTAAGGTACGTGCGAACCAACGTCAATCCCGCGACAGCCGTTCGGACTTTATCCGTACCTACGGTTTTAAGGTTTTGCCCTGTTCCAGTTGCTTGCTATTTGGAAAGGAACAATGTTTTATGATAAAGGGTTCGTTAAACTGCCACCACTGCACTCGTCGCCAGCGTTATTGTAACGGAAACGCTATTACTATATCTTCCTTAAAAAACATCGGGTCGGAACGTAATCGTTTTTAAGAAAAGCGTCGTGCTGCCGAGGACGAACTCGTAAAGTTACAACGGAAATTTCAAGAAAAAATATCGAAAAGGATAAACAAGCTGCAGCGGTTACGCCGTTAAGAAGATATTTTAAGGAAAAAGGCGCTTGAAATATTAAAAGAAGGTTACAAACTGAACCAGTTGGAAGAAAAGGAAAAGATGGAAAAAAAGCAGCAGCGCATAAAGGAAAAGCAAGCGCGGCTTGCTTCGAAGATTAACGCCAACATAAAAACGTCTGCTTCCTTCGACTAAAGCGCCGAAAGCTTAAATTTGGGGGTTGGACCGTTATCGCCTGCAACCTTGGCCGCGTTAAAAACGGTCGGTCAGGATTTTGGCGGTAAAACGTTTCAATTAAGTCCTTTGCATTCGTCAAATGCTTAAAAGGCTTCCAAATGTTATCTTCAGGTGGGTAATCTTTCCATTTAACTAGGTACTGGATTTTGTTATTAACTATTCTTAAGTCCAGTATTTTTTCGACTTCGTATTCGTCGGTGTTTTCCTCGATTTCCAAGTTTGTCTCCAGCGGGGCGTTACTGGATGCTGGTTCTAGCAAGGAAATATAGAAAACAGGGTATATCTTTATTATCTTAGGTAGCGACAATCGATAGTTGGTTTTAAAAATAACCTTGTTAATTTTAAACGGACCGAATTTCTTAAAATTAAGTTTGTTACTAAGTTTCTTAATTTTAATTTGTAAAATATTCGAAGTTGCGTTTTGTTTTTGGCGTAGCAGGTAAACCTTATTTCCTTTTGATAAAATTGGTCCCTTAATTCTCTTCCTGTTGTAATATTAAACTATTCGTTATTAAAGAAACTGCAGCTTAATCCTAAGGCAAATCTGGATAATTTTGATTTCAAACACTATCGTTTCTGCTCTAAAAGCCACTAAGGTAATTTTCGGAATTTTACCAAATGGTTGCTCTGGTCGTTAGATTTCTACGTTTCGTCCGTATACGGCTGTATAGGGTAAAATGCCCATATCTTCGTTAACAAATATGTTATAGGCTACTTATGCCAGTAGGAATAACTTTACCCAGTTATCTTGCTAGTAATTAACATAACTCCTTAAATACTATTCCAGTATCTGGTTTAATCGTTCTATTTGTCCATCGGTTTAAAGGTAATATGCTGTGGAAAATTTAAGTTTAGCGCCAATTTATTTGAAAAAACTAGTACCAAATTTGGAAATAAACAGCTTATCTCTATCTAAAATAATCCTTTTTGGGATTCCATATTTATCGAAATAATGTCTTACGAATACGTAAGCTAATTATTCTGCTGTCGCGTTTCCTTTAAAGGGTAAAAAGTACCCATACTTGGTGAGTCTGTCGACGATTACCCATATTCCGTCGTACTGGACTCCGGTAACGGGGTCTTTGGATAAGGGTAAGCCGGTAATAAAGTCCCAAGCTATAATGTTCCATACTTTGTCTGGAATTTCGGTAAGTTGCAGCAGTCCGTATGGTTTGTAGCAAGCCGCTTTGGCCTTGTTGCAAACGTTGCAGTCTTTAACCACTTGTTCGACGGTTTTTCTAAGTTCTGGAAAGTCGTACTTCTCCTAAAGTCGCTTAGTTATCTTAAAGATCCCTTGATATCTATATAATAAATCTTCGTAAAATTCTTTAACAAACTGTTTTTATTGTTCTCGTAAGACGTAAATTTTTCCATAATACAGCAGTTAATCCTTGGATTATCCTTCCAACTATCTAACTTTTTTCAGTTCGTCTAAATCGTAAGAATTTTTAAACTAAGCCAAAAGTTCGGAAGTAAGTTTCTTTAATATTTCACACAACTATAAGGTACCTTTCTTTATAAGTTGTAACATTTACATACGCCGCTTAAGGACTTTAATATCGTAATCTTCTTTTCGGCTTAGGATATCCGCCTAGATGTTTTCCTTACCTTTAATATAGTAAATCTTAAAATTAAACTTAAACAGGAAAATTATCCAATTTTTATGTCGTTTATTAAGATCCTAAATCGTTATAAAATAAGTAAGGTTTTTATAATCAAAGTAAATATTAAAAGGTTCCTTAGTTCCACTAAAGTAAAATTCTTATTCCTTAAATGCTATAATGATTACTAATAACTCTTTGTCGTAGATAGGGTATCGTAACTTTACGTCCTTTAAAGCTTTGGAATAATAGGTAACTGGGTGCCACTTTCCATCGTCCTCTTGTTATTCTAAAATTGCTTTTAGGGCTTTATTTAATACGTTAGTCTTTAATTGTTTTTTCTTATTGTAATTAGGCAACTTTATAATGGGGGTACTGGTAATCTGGTCCTTAAGTATTTGCATTACTTCCTTAGCTTTTTTTAAGAACTCAAATTCTTTTCTAATGTACTTTTTAGTAGTAAAGTTCGTTAGGGGTTTAGCGATTTTTCCGAAATCTTTAATTAAGTTACGTACGTAACCTGTAAATCCCAAAAATTAACGGACGTCAATAATAATTGCTTTATCGGGGATCGGCCAATTCTTAACTGCCTTTATTTTAAAATCCTGGATCTGAATCTGTCCTAGGGTAATAGTAAAGCCTAGAAAATTTAGCTTCTGGGTATACCATACGCTTTTCTCGGCATTAACCAACAGGTTTGCTTTTTCGAATACCTTTAATACTTAAGCGACATGTTTCTTGTATTCCTCCAAGGTCTTAAAATAAATAAAAATATCGTCTAAGTAAACAAATACGAACTTGTCGAAAAACTTTCGTAAAATCGTTATTAACATATGTTAGAAACTGGCAGGGGCATTAATAAGTCCCTAGGGCATTACCTTATATTCGTAAAATCCATAAATTGTTCTAAAGGCAGTTTTCCATTCTTCGCCCTTAGCCATTCGGACCAAGTAATAGCCGTCCGGTAAATCCAACGCCGTAAACCATTTGGCTCTGCTGATGTTTTTTTTCATAGTGTCCATAAAAGTAAAAGGATATCCATTCTTAACAATGATGTCGTTTAACTATCGGTAGTCGTAAACTCTTCGGTACATAAGGTCTCCATCCTTATCAATTCGAATCTTCCCATTTTTTATTTTTGATACCATCATAACGGGGTATCCTGCGGGAAATTCAAATTCTTAAATGTATCCGCGCTCAAGGTCTCGTTGTAAACTCTTTTATAAGGCCTTAACCTTCTCTGGATTCATGTGGTAAATCTGATAAAGTTTTGGATGGTATTCTTCCTTGATAGGAATTTTGTAATCCCATTAATTATAATTAGGTAGTTCTTCCCGTATTCGTTCTTTAAACAGTCTTTTAAACCTTAGATACTTAGGAGGTACCTTAGCAATTAAGTTCATTACTTTAGCTTCTCGGATCAAGTAACAGATTTCTCGGAACTCCTTTTCTGGAGGATTCTTTAGTTAATTCCAGGAAAGTTTTTAAGTTTTCTAGTTAATACGGGGGTTACTAGAACAAAGCCACGGCATTCTAAGGATAATATCGTATCTTAAAATGTCGGCGATATCCAAAATAACTTTTTCTAAATATCCCTAAATTTGTACTGGAAGTTCTTCCGTTTCCCTAAAAACTCGTCCATTCTTATACTTGGACAAGCTTCCGTCGACTGTAAGTAATTTATATAACTTCAGCTTATACCTCCAAGGGATCCGATACTTTTCTACAATTAATGGTAAAATGAAGTTTCCTTTTGCTCCTAAATCGATTATGGCTTTAAATGTCTTATTACCGTACTGGAAAGGAATTTCAATCTAACTGCGTTGTCCAATCTTTGCTTTATATAAGGTCTTGTAGGTTGGGGCTTTTCGATACCTTAATTTCGAAGGCCTGCGTAATTTTTTGATTTGTTGGTTCTGTTAGCTAAAAGGCGTTTTTATTCTCGGGCTTTTTTAACTGCGTATTTAGGACATTTATCGTTTATGCAAGTGAACCACTTTTTTTTGCCAATCTGGCAAGCTAATCTTAAAACTTTTACTTCCGATATCTAAAAGGGTTCTGGTTTTAGGGGTGAAATTTCTAAAGGGTCGGCTCCCATATCCAAGATCTCGTGCATTATATACAGTGTAGGGGCGTAACATAGGTATCCTTAGGCGATAGCTTTTCGACTTTGAGCTGATTCAGGGTAAAAGTAGCAAAATCGGGGGTATTCCGGCCATCTGGGAGTTTCAATGCATCGGCATTCGTCGTCGAGTTCGGTAGGTATTTCTTTATCCCATCCGGGCTAATAGTTATTATTTTCCTTGGCGCGGAAATGGATTAGACAGTTATCGTCGTAACATGTAAAAAAATGGAGTAGGTTATGGTTATGGACTGGTTTCGAATCCGGCGTACCTGGACGAACCGGTTCTTTATTTTCGGGGGCTTTACTGGTTTTTGTTGGATCGTATATCACCGTATTGGGGCGCAACTGGCCATGTTCATCGTGCATTCTGCACCGCTGCTCATCCAAATAGCAAGTACATCCTAACCCTATAGCTATCCTGGAGGGTTTTTGTCCGGGATAATATCTGCAGGCTCTAATCGTTCGATTTTAACAAGTCGGGTAACGCTCGTACTCTAGGTCGCCATTCAATTCGTAATATATAGTTGCAATCGTAAATTTTCGCTGGGAAAAAGTAGAACTAACTTCCCTTTTTTCCTCGCTGTTGCTGTCTGATTCTTGTTCGGCCATCCTAACCTTTTTCTAGGGTTGGGGAATCCCTCCCTTCCTGGAGTCCCTCTTTGCTGGGGAACGATACTCGCTCTTGTAGTGGCCTTTCTTGCCGTAGTTAAAATATTCAACATTCGACTTGTCCTTCTTGGGTTCCTTTGAAGCAGTACTTGCTTCCTTCTGGGATTTGCCCTTAGTTCTATCCCTTTAAAACTTATTACTTAAGCTTTGGTTATCTCTTTTTTTGTCCGATCTTTTCTTTTCCAAGTACCTTTCAAAGGTACGTCGATCGGCGATGATGGTTTTGTCAATGTAATCCTGGAAAGGGCCAGTCTTGGGTACTCGGTACATCTCATCTTTGACTTGTAATTTTAGGCCGTTATAAAAGGGATAAAACAATGCGCTTTCTGGGAGATTAGAGATTAACGCAAGGCGATTAAACTTAATCGCATACTCGGCTGCTAACTTTGTTTGCTGGAGGAGATGCAACTGTTCGACCGCATATTGCTCTCTGTCGGAATCTCCAAATAAAGTTCGCATCCTTTTTTCAAAATATTTATAGTTGCCGAAAACATAATTGGTTAGGTCGGAGGATTAATTAGGGTAGTTCATAAGGTAATCGTTCATAATAGGTTCAAACCATAAAAAAACCTTTCCAGTAAGCAGCTGAAAAATGGCCATTACCTTTTGGTAATCCTCCGTCAGAAAATTCTCATAAAATTTAAGGTAAAGTCTAGCCTGGACCAGAAATCCTTCTACATCTATGGTTCCATCATAGGGTTTTGGAAGGGTTAACTTATAGCCTTTAACTTCCGGCATTCCATGGTAACTGGAAGGGGGAATTATGCCTTCGCGGGTCTGGTTTGCTCCGAACAGGGGCAAGGTCGAAGACCTCTCCTTAGTTCGCAACTGTCGGGCAAGCCTGGCATTTTCTTATCGTAATGCATAAAGTTCCGTTACCAAGATATCCAGTTTTTCGTCGACGGTAAGCTCTTTCTCTTTGCCCTTTTGTTCTTTTAACTATCCTTCCTTTCTTTCTTCAGCTTTTGGATCCTGGACTTTAATAATTTCTTTTGCTGGAGAGGATTGTTGCTGGGGATAGGAAAAAAGTCCTCCTTAAAATCGGGTAAAAGGTAGTGCCATGTTGTCGATTAAGGAAAAGATTTCTTTAATAAGTAGTAGATCGTTTAATTTAGTTACTGATTCCTTACTAACTAGTAACGGTAATCGAGTATGCTGTCTGTTTTCTGAACGTCGTTCTGTAATGTCGTTTTTACTGCATTTAAGAAAGCTTATGCCTAACTGGGCCTTAAATCATTCGTCGGCTATTAATTAAGAAGCTATTAAAATGTAACGAACCTGTTATGCGTCTATCTAAAGGCATAAGCAGTATCCGAAATAGGGTTTTGATTTGCAGGTAACAATAGTACAAGGAATAATTTAATAGTTTGTTCGTTAAAAAGGTTTGCGAACTTTTCCCTTAATCGGAAAACGGTACTTCTAACTGAAGGCTTAAATTGATAGCTAAAAAGCGAAACTAAGTAAGTGCTATTTACATGAAGGTCTTAACTATTATATATCCCTTTGACAAGAATAAATGTGCCTGTAATCTCTTGGCTTTACCAGATTACCTAGGTCCTTTAATCTGGATAATCTATTAGATCAGACAGATTACGTAGTCACGTAACCTGTTAAGGACCCACCCACTATTAGAGCTCCCTCCAATACGAACAGTTAAGTGGATCGTAACATTATGTATATCCATATGCCGTAACTTCGTTTATAACAGGGCGACATCGGCGTTGATAAGCCGTATAGTTTATTGATTGTCGTATTATATATTTAACGGTCCTGCATCCAGAGTAATTCCTAGTTTTTTAATTAGTCAAAAGCTAAATAAGGCTTTTTTTGCGACTTGCGTAAGAGATAATAATTCTGTTTCTGTTATAAAAATAATTATTATGTTTTGCTTATTCGCTCGTTATTTTATTACTTTTCCAAATAGCTTTATAACGTAAATTTGGAAATTTTTTCGATCGATCGTATTTTTTACGAAAAAGGTATCGTTTTAGGTATTTTACGAATTTTTACCCCCTAATTACAGCGTTTACGTTTTGGTCCCGATTAGGTATAATATAACTCGATTAACAGCTTTATAATACGCGTTGCTAAGGTTTAGGTTAAATCGGGCAAGTTGGGATACCGTAAAGGTTATATCAGGTTGCGTATTAACTGTTACGTATAGGATGGAACCGATTTTCTTTTAGTATCTGTTAACGGAGCCTGGATAGGCCAGATCAGAATTCGGCAGTAGCTCGACGTTTGTTATCGGCGTACCTGGGAAGTTATTTAGACTTTTCTTTGGAACTAGGTTAATTAGCTTGTTTATAAAGTTTAATTAGGATAGCCAGGTTTTTCTGTTAGCCCTGTTTTAATCTCTTCGATGCCGAGGAACTATTGTAAGTCCTTACTTCTTGTAAGGGTATACCGTTCCCGTATCTGTTGGATCAACTGATCGACGAGGCCTTTATTTTTTTTGCGGTACGCCATAATAATATCGTTTACAAAGAAGAAGGTAAGTACCTTTTAACGAATAAAACAGCAGAGTTCGTAAGGAACGGGGCTAAGTTCCAATTTTTTAAGCGTCTTAATAAAGTTCTTTTGTTATAGCAAAGGTAATTCCTTTAATCCGTATAATACCTTCCTAATTAGAAAAATCTTTTCGCGTTACAGGTATTTTGGAGGCGTTTTTATGTATATTTCGTAAGTTAAATTCGCGTTGACGAAGGCGTTTATAGCGTTATACTGCTTAAGCTTTAGGTTAAACTTAGCCGCGATAACGATTAGGGTTCGAAACGACCTTTTAGCGAATATGGATGCGTATATATCGTTAACGTACTACACAAGCTCACCGCTCACACAAGCTTACCGCTTACTTTTTGGCACCTCGCAAACACCCAACTTTAATTGTTTATTTCTCAACATCAACAATATGGAACGGCTAACAAAAGAAAGCAGGATGAATTTAGCTATCCAGGCTAAAAAGCAAAACCCAAAGCTTAGCTATAAACGCTTGCATTCGATATACAACGTCTCCGAATTTACTTTAAAAAACCGATATAACGGTACAGCTTTCCGAGCCGACATTATCCTTAATTCGCGAAAATTGAAGCTAATAGAAACATAATCGATTGTCGACCGAATCCTTAACCTAGATACCCGAACGTTTCCTATCCGGCTTTAGTACGTTAAAGATATGGCCAATTTATTACTTGCTTATCGCGCTGCGAAACGCGTTAAAATTAACTGGGCGTCGAATTTTATTAAACGGCAAAAAAAGCTTTAAACGCGTTTAAATCGGAAAATCGATTATTAACGGGTCTTAGCCGAAAATCCAGAAACATTTCGCAAATGGTTCGAACTTGTTCGGGCTATAATCGCGAAGTATGGTATTATAAAAGAGAATATTTATAACTTTAACGAAATTAGTTTTTTGATAAGACTTTTTATAACAACGGGCATAGTAATTACCAATGCCGAAAAACGTGGAAAACTTAAACAAACGCAATAAAGGAATAAAAAATGGGTTACAGTTATTTAAGCTGTTAATTCCCAAGGTTAAGCTATACCGCTATTTGTTATTATAGCGGAGAAAAATTATTTTAGGTCCTAATATCGCGATAACCTATTACTAATAACCGATTAAGAAATTACATTAAGTAATAATGGCTGGACAACAAATAAATTAAGGTTCGAATAGATCCAGCATTTTAATAAGCATATTCGGACGCGTACGAAAAGTTCCAAACGTTTTCTTATCCTCGACGGCTACGAAAGCCACTATTCGATGGAATTCGAAAAATACTACGCCAATAACGATATTATTACGCTTTATATGCCCGCGCATTTTTCGCATCAATTCCAACCTTTTAATGTATCTTATTTTTTCGTTTTAAAACGCGTTTATTTGCGGTACATCGAAAAGTTAATGCGACGCTATTATACTTACATTGCCAAAGAAAATTTCCTCGCCGGCTTTTACGACGTATTCCAAGCTGCCATAACGTCCAGTAATATCAAATCTGGATTTGCAAAAGCTGGTTTTGTTTTATTCGATCCTAATAACGTTTTTCCGAATTAAAGGTTCCTCCAGTTGTACCTACGCCAACCGTCTTCCCGCTAACCTCTACCGGTTTTATTCGTTCCCCGCCCGCGAAAACCCTTAGGAATATTAAGGAAATAATAAGGCAAGAACGTTATTTATAAAGAAAGATTAAATATTAAGGTAATTCGTTAAGGGTTATTAAATCGGCTAATTTATTAACAAAAAGTAACTTGTTACTTTTGCACGAAGTTGTACTTTTTCGGGAAAAAAACGTCCAATTGCGCGAAACGAACCATATTTTAAGCAAACGTTGCAGGATTAAAAATAAACGTCTTTAAAAAAAAGGGATACTTATTATATAAAAGGGATAAGCTTTGTTGGCCCAAAAAAAAGGAAGTAGTAAATAAATACAGTTAACAGCAGCTGGAAAAGGTTATCGCAAAAAGGTTAAAACTAAGGAACGGAAGTGTAGCGTTTGCAGCAAGCCCGGGCATAATGCGCGTATTTATAACAAAGTTGTAAATACGTTTAGCGAAGAAAAATCCGATTAATTTGAATTAATGCGATGCGTTATTGTTGAGTTATTTGAATTTGTTGTTACGAGGTGCCAAAAAGTAAGCGGTAAGCTTGTGTAAGCGGTAAGCTTGTGTAGTACGTTATAAGCGTTTTTTAATTATTGATCATTTTGTACAACGAAGCGGACCTTGCATTTTTATAGCTAGCTATGTGTGTTAAATTTGTAGACGTATATTTATATATATTTTAAAACTTATTTCCTTTGTGTAGAAAACAAATTAACGGTTTCCCAGGATTTTATCTTTTTATAATTTGCAAGTAAGCTTTTTCGGTTTTACGAAATATTTTCTTTAACGGATATATATTTAACTTTTTATAGCTTCGCGGCGGTGGCGGTAAGTTGCGTTTATATATCCGGTTTAACGACTTTAATACTTTTTTGTATGCCAAAATATTATAACTTTTCCGATTAAAGTGGTGCGCATTTCGGGTAATTAGCTTTTTTAAATTTCCGCAGTTTACCGGCCGGTTATTATACGTACTTATAAAAGAGATTAAACGTTTTGTATTAAACGCGGCTTTTTATATCTTATATTCGTTGCGGATAATACCTTTTGATACGGAACATACGGGGGGCTAACGCTTATTACCCGTAGTGTGCCTTCGTTTTTTACCGTTACTTTGAGTTGAATAGTTTAAGGGGAGTTTCGGGTTATTTTTATTTTTTCCGTCGTCGCAATGATCGTAGTAGTTATTAAGATAAACGTTAGTAAAGGTAATGGTTTAAGGGATAAAAATAGTTCGAATATAACGGTCGTATAGAGATAATTAGTTTTTTAGAAATAGGTTTGTTTTATTTTATTTTGTACGCTTTTTACGCTGGTACTTTCTTAGAATTTTTTTTTTTTTTTTTTTTTTGTGTATGTATATTTAGGTGATCTGGGGCCTGATTAGGTAATTTTAAAACACCGTCAATGCCGCTTAATTGGATTATTCCCATGAGAAAAAGGGCAGGTAGGAGTTGCGGTCGGATGTTGGGATCCGATAGAGCTTCCAGTATAGTAACTTGCTTCGATTCGTTTGATGTCTGCTTTATCTCGCCAGCGGTACCGGGGAGCTGTTTTTCGTTTTTGATTTTCTTTCTTTTATTATTTATACCAGAGTTCTTAAATAGTTGCTTAACGATTTTCTCCCGATTAACAGGGTTAACCCTAAGCTTATTCTAGATAGTAGCCGTTTTATTGCCTTTTTTACGGAACGTAAGCTATCGAAGAGATTTTAAAAAAGCGAAAACGGCCATGATAGTAAAAGAAAAGGAATAAACGGCTAATAGCATAAGTGGCAATCGCTATAAAAAGGATAATGGGATGTTAGTCGTATTATAGTAGGCGAAAAAACCGATAACCAGATTTAACGTATAAAGTAACCGAGAAGCGGTGGTAAAAGTTGTATGATGTTATGGAATAGATATTTCTGTAATATAGCTATATAATAACAACTGTTAATTTTATCGGTTTTTCGCCAATCAGATCGGAAGCAGGATTTTACATAATAGTTGGCCCGATATAAAGGCCCTCGCCGACACCTTCGACGATCCGCCTAAAAATAAATATGGCAATATTAATAAACCCAGCCTGAAAAACAGCGCCGGTGGCAAATATAATGGTGCCAATAGCGATTTTACGGGTTCGGCTAACCGCGTTTGCTAATTTGCCAGCAATCAGCGACGAGAAGATGGCCATTAAGATGAAAGAAAAAACGATAAAGCCTTGGACCGTGGTTTGAGAACTGCCGCCGATAGTGTGCCTGAAATCATTTATAACCAGAATAGGATTAATGATATTCGTCTTAATGCCGAATGAAAAGTTATTCAGGGCATAGAGAATGCTGGAAACGATATAACCTGGAGGTCGTTGAAATAGTTTCGAGAGCTTTATAGTTGACCGAAATTATATACTTGTTATAAAGATTTCGGGCAAGCAGAAGATGTTTAGAGTGGAAGTAAAATTATAAGAATTTCACATTTTACGGAAACAAGTTAACAGGGATAAAAACAAAAAGAAGTAGGGTAGCGAAAGAGATCCTTACGGCAAAACCAATGTTTTTAATACCTATACCCTTTTATGAAATTAGGCATAAAACATATATAGTTAAAGAGTAATTATAATATATCCGTAAATACAAAAAGGAATATACATTATAAACTAAAATTATATTACTTATATAGCGTTAAAATCCGAATTTAAGCTTAATTTTTAAGTATTTATATTGTCGTATAAAGGATTTTATAATTCGAAATAGCTTCGAAATAGCTGTATTAATATAAGTTAAACGTAGATTTAATTAATTACTCGCTATATATATTTATATTAAGTTATAAACTCAATACAAGTTCGAGTAAAGTATAAAATATAAATCTGTAAGATAGATTACTCTTTAACGACCCACTCCTTTAATGCACCACTAAAATCACATAGAAAACGCCAAAACCGCTACATTTTTAAAACGTAAATAAAATTCGAAAGTTAATAGCAAAAATCATTTACTATAAATTTAATACTCATTTTTGGGCCGAATTTGGGATAAACGGGCTTAAACAATTTGGAAAATTTATTTTATTACTTAGAATAACGCTTGAAATAAAAGTTACGATTTGTTAAACTCTGCTAGTGATATTACGATATGCGCTACTTAATTTGCGAAGGCTTTTCGGTTTAAAGAGCTTCGATAAGCCATACAAATTATACGTATAAGAAAAAGGATTACCACCTTAATTATTTATAGTTTTAGTCCTTTTTCTGGTTAGTCAATTAAACAGTTTATATATCGTAGCTATATATGCTACAGGTATATAGTATAGGGTTTTATAGTTATAAGCCCGGTCCGCATTTTTTAAAAGTCCTTTAGTATATATTTCGTAATATTTATAACCTCGCTGGCGCTGCTATTTTAAGCGTAGCTGTTCTTTTTTTTCATATATTACTTAATTAACTTTTTTAAGTAGCTCCATTAAAACCGTTAAAATGATAGATATTATTACATTTAATCCATTAGTTATATTAAGTTAAGACAACTATATTAACATCTTTCGTTACTTAATAAAGTACAGAAACGCTTAAAAATATAATATTTTTAAATATTACGTTAAATTTAAAGGCGAAAGATTATAGGCGTTTATAAATCCTAATACAACTAATCCGGAACCATTTATCGAAAAACCGCTTTATTTAAAAGCGTTTTATTTCGATTTTAAAATCGAAAACGAAATAGACTTTTTAAAGGACGTATATAACAAATTCCTAAAAGCAGTAATAAAATACGACCGTTTTAAAAATGCATGGTTATTATAAAAAAAGGCTATTGCCGAAATAACTACTTATTTTAACCAATCCGTTTACTTTAACTATTATTAGATGTTTTAAAAAAAGACTACTTTGTATTAAAAGCTTAACGCGTTAAAGAACACGTTTAAGCTAACAAATAACGCCCGTATATACTAAATAAAGCAAAATATAGAGATTCCTTTAAAAAGAAACGTATAAAAGCTAACCAGTAGCTTATGCAATATCAAAAAGCCTATATCGAAGCCGAAAACCTTGCCATATTACCCGTGGCAGGTTTTTACGCATATTTTAACTTTTTAAACGCTGTTAAAAAGGTCGTATCTGATTTTGCCATTATATATTTAGTTACCGTTAAAAAAGCTATATACGGAAAAAATAATAATGCCAGCTATTTGCTTAAATTCGAAAACATAGTTATTAAGGTTAAAAACTATTTACGTTTATGCAAAGCTTAAGGGTTTACATTCGCCTACGTATTACGACTCGTTTTTAAAATATTATATAACGGAAAAGGTATTAATTAACGCTTTAATAAGCAAAATAGCTAATAAAAAGCTTAACCATTACGCCTTTGTTTTTGTAAAACGAACCATTATTTCGCCTAATGCCTTTATATATGCAAAAGCATTTGTAAAAAGCATTAAAAACCCAACAAAAGGTTTAAAAGCGCATAAACGAAACAATTGTAAACGTTTTACTAAAACTGCTTTAAAATATAATTAAGGCTAAAATACAAACGAAAAAAACAACCTATTTTATTTTACTACAGTTAGCTTTAACCATTTACTTTTAAGGACTATTTTTAATAGCTACCGTTAATAACGTGGCATATACAGATTATAGGTTAAAAAAGCATATTTTACGATACTTGTTCCGACTTTTATATCGGTAACAAAAAGGAAAAGTTCGTTAATTTTTAAAAATCAACTATTAAGAAATACGTCTTAGTAAAAGGCACCCATTTAAAGGTTTTAAGCAAAAAAATACAAAAGATCGAGCTAATTAAACTTAACAGATTAACGTTTCCTTTTTCTTTTAAAAGAATTGCTTATATATACCTAAAATGAATACTAATTTAGCTTTAAACAGGCTGTTTTAAAAAGCAGGCATATATTAAAACTACGAAAACGATATTTTATATTTTAAGCAAAACCGTAAACATTTCGCTAAAAACGATCAAGATAACCGAAGTTAAAGTACGAAAATTAAAAGTTCTAGAAGTGAAAAAATCCCCTAGGATCCTTACCATAAATATCTGTTACAAGGCAAAAAGCCAGAACGAAGTTAAAGTTCTGTCGGTCCAGTAATGAAGCCCAACTAAATATATTACCCCGTTATTTAGACTGGCAGTTAAAGTAAGCCATGGAAATGGCGAGAACCTAATCAATAGAATTATCGATACTGGAATCGAATTTAACGTTATAATTTCGTCGTACGTTAAGCGACATAGATTAGCCATGCAACAAACCCGCGTATCGTTCATAGGCTTTAATTCTCAAAAAGAACTTTATTTAAGGGCATAATCGAAGTTCCAGTCTAGCTAACTGGCCAATTAATTACCATTCCCTTATTCGTTATCGACGACTATTACGCTGCGCAACCGTTAATACTGGGACTTAACTTTATGGCCAAATCGAAGATAACGCTTAATATAAACCCTGATGTAATAAAAAAACCCTAGAATTCGGCCCGACAAAGGTCATTATCCCTTTAGTCCCTACTGGAAGAGTTACGCGTAATATTCGTACTAATAAAGAGCCTAAAAAAAAGCAGCCGGTAAAATTGTAGGCCGTTTTACTGGCGAAAGCAAGCCTACAAACGAAAAGATAAATAAGTACGTTACAAGCCTTTATGTTTTCTCGATTAACGATACTTGCGCCGATCAAAACCGGACAATTATTCAGAAAGCTATATATAACAAGTTGGAACCCGGAGATACGATGTTAGGCCAATTCAGCGATAAAGAACTTACGCATGCTTTATATGGAATTTTATAGGATAAAATATATATAAAAATTAATAATAATCGGACGGTTTAAATTAATACGATATATAAACTTAAATAGAAAAAAGTGGTCCTTATTAACGATATACCCTAGGATAGATTAATACTACCTGGAAACCCGAACTGGAAAGCTAAGAAGCTTAAAAAGGCTCGGCAAGCTATTAATCAGGATAGGGAAAAGCCCGATAAGCCTGGTATATCATTGGCTGTTTTGTTTCCCAAATTTACTACTATACCTCGTAGTACCCGACTTACTGAAAAACGAGCCGACGAAGTTCTTAATTAGTTAAAAAATAAGTTTACCCGTACAAAGAAATCCTTGTTTAAGGAGATACTCTTTTGCAAAAAAGCTGCCCTAGCTTGGGATTAGAAAAAGTATAGCAGAATTAAATCGAACATTGTACCAGATTATAAAATTCGAACGATCTCTTATAAGGCGTAACAAACTAAGGGCATAACAGTACCGGCGAGCCTAAAGGATAAGCTGATCGACGTATTGCGAGTACGTATCCAGCGTAAAGTTTTCGAACAGTTTTATGCTGCATATAGAAATACTTAGTTCCTAGTCGAAAAGAAAAACGGTAGCTTGCGGCTAATTAATTTTGTAACCAAATCAAATACTATTATCTTACGAAACGTTTTTATACCAGATAACTGCGACGAATTTTCCGCGGATTTTGCTATATGCTTTTTAGTTACCCTGGTGGACTTTTTTTCTGGTTACGATTAGGTTATATTAATCCCAGCTAGCAAAGATTTAACCATTTTTGCGATACCGTTAAAACTTTTAAAGTATACTAATATACCCCAAGGGTTTACCAACTTTATGGCTTATTTTTGTCGTATAGTTAGGAGGACTTTGGACGATTTGATGCCTGATATAGCCTGGCTATTCGTCGACGACTTTGGTATCAAAAGCACGAAAACAAGATATAACGATGAGGAGATTTTTCCAGGAATTCGGCGATTCGTTTATGAGCATATCGTCAACATAGATAAAACGCTTCTTAATTGCAAGCTTACTGGTGTAACGATTAATATGAAAAAGTTTCAGTGGTGCCAGGAAACAGCCGTTATAATTGGATTTTGTTTGCAGAACAAATGGGCGTTAACCAGATACAGCTAAGGTAGAAAAGATTTTAAAGCTCTAGCTATGCAAAAACGTTTCGGAAGTTAAAGTTTTCTTAGGTATCGTTGTTTATTACCGAATTTTCATTACGTATTTCGCTATTAAAATAAAGCCTTTTACATGCTTGCTCCGGAAGAATTAGCTTTTCGTTTGGGGTTCCGATCAGGATTGTGTAATAGAAAGCGTTAAAAAAGCGATTACGACCGCCCCGACTTTGATTACCTTAGATTACAGCCCTAATGTAAGAAAAATTATCGTAAGGACAAACGCGAGCAAAGATAGCTTTAGAAGTACTTTCGGTTAATTGATTAATAGCGTCGAGCATCCCGCGCGCTTTGAAAGTAGTACCTGGAAAGGTATTAAGTTAAATTACGACGCTGGCAAGTTAAAATATCAAGCTGTTTTTAAAATCCTAAGGAAATTCCGGAATTATATTTATAAAGTCCGATTCGTACTGGAAATTAACGCCAAGGTACTGGTAGCTTAGATTAATAATTCTCTAAGCTTTTTACCTAGTACTGTAGTTATTCGTTAGGTTGCCTGGATAAAGATGTTCGATTTTGAAATTAGATATATCCCTGGTAAAAAGAACTTAGCCGTGGACGGTTTATCTAGAAAGCTACCTGAAGCCTTTGACGCGCTGGACGATTAATGGAAGAGAAAAGTCGATAACTTTATTAATATTTAGCTTAATATTATTCGGCTTAATTTTATTTTAACTGGCATAGCCTTTATACCTATTAATACGGATCGGCGACAAGGACTTTTTATTGGGAATTAGTTTAATAAATTATAAAAGTACGTTAGGTTCCTGACGCTACTGGATTTTCGATATCGGTTCCGTAATGCCCTAAGGAAAAAAAGGAATGTTTTCAAATCCGAAATGTTGATTTATTTTGTTTAGGACGATATTTTTTGGCGCAAGGCAAATAAGAGGTACGGTAGCAGGCGAATGGTTAATCCCGAGCAAAAGCGATATGCGGTAATCAGGTAATATTATAAAAATTGTAGCTATAAAGGACGAAATTCGATTTATCGTCGGATAACAGCTTTATATTATTAGCGTAGTATGTATGGCCATATTCAGAAGGTAATGTTTACGTATTTTAAGTGCTAGAAAGCAGCCGATCGACGCTTCGAAAAAAGCCATGGATTTTCGCAGCCGATTAACATAGCTGTTATTTAAGTAATCGATGTCCAATTTATGCCTAACAACTATGGTTATAAAGCTTCTGTCGAAGCTAAATACGAATTGTCCAATTATCTGGAAGCTAAAGCCCTGCGATTAATTACGTTAGTAGCAATTAAGAAGTTTTTGGACGAGCAAGTTTTTTATCGATATAATATTCCGATTAAGATCAAAATTGACGGAGGCTTAGAAAATAAGGGCGAAGTTATTGAAGCCTGTAATGCATTAAGTATTAAGAGAAAAATTAGTGCCGCGTATGCAGCCTAGCGACAAGGTCTGGTAAAAAGAGGACATATTCCGATCGCTAAAGCCTTAATGAAAGCGACGAATAGGACTGGCAAAGGATGGGTCAAGTTCTTGCCTAAGATAGTCTTCGCCGACAATACCACTGTAAAAAGTTATGGCCTTAGCCCTTATGAACTGCTGTATAGGCAAAGAGCGCTTTTACCGATCGAAACAGTGCTGACGATATGGAAAATTATAACTTGGGATCCGAATACTTTGAAAGAAGATTTGATTGCGTAAAGGATTCGACTTTTAAAAAGGAAGGCTGAAAACGTAACTAAGATTACCAAGGTGATCGTTGATTAGCTCCGTAAAACTGTTAGACTGGCGAACGAAACAGATAAAAATAAGATAAAAGATAAACCTTTAAAAATAAACGACCTGGTATTGTTATATAATACGTTACGATATATAGATATATCCAGAAACATGAAGCTAAAGTACCGTTTAACTGGATCGTATTTAATTAGTGAAATTATTGGTTTAAATACTTATTGCTTAAAAGAAATTAATGGAACGAAGTTGTAAGGCATCTTTCCTGTTAATAAATTAAAGCAGTTTATAAAAAATGAAAAAGCATATTAGGAGCCGATTAACTTACAAGAGAACGACTGGACGAAACCATTTTCGGGTTAGCTTAACGATACGATATCGGACATCTCGGACGTTATAAATATTAAGTTATTTAAAGATTGGCAGCTTAAAGCTTTAAAAACTATAAGAACAAATATTGAAATATAAATACTTAATGGCCGACTTAAAGGTTATACGGTTATAGACGATAGCGATACGATAAAGATAACCCGATTAAAAAAACGGAAAAAATTAACGCGATTGATTGCGAAAAATTAAATTATAACGGTCCCTTGAATTTCTTTACTGTCCCGGTTATTAATATTCTATACGATAAATACGATAATTACGATATTTTACTTATAATTAGTACGTTTGGTTGTATTAGCCCGGAATTAAGGATTAATGACATACTTTTTTACCTTGCTTCGAAGCTAATTTCTATCGTATATTTTAATGATAAAATAAGTTTTTGCGCGAATATCCTTTTTGATTCGTAATAATCTCAAAAAACTAGCCCTAAATACCTTAAATCGATCGTTCCGGAAGGTATAATTATGTTCCTTGATATACCCGATATAGTTATTACAGGCCTCGTTAAAGAACCTAGAAATCGACTAACATTTAAAGAATAGATATATGCCGCATTGATTAGAGTGTTCCGATATTACATATCGTTTTTCGCAAAGCTCGCAGGGTATTAGGTTAGGTATACCGAATACCTAAATAAACAGATCAGTAACGTATCGGGGATTTTAGCAAGAAAAACTATAAAGTGACCTATAGGACTAACCCGATAAGCTTCGACGTATACTAGATGCGATAACGTATCTTTCATTATCTGGAGGTATTTGATTATATTAAACTGGGTATTTTGCGGCCGATTAAAAGTTTTTACTTTCGATATACCATCGTATATACCGTCCAGTAGCTGGACCACCGATCGCATTAATAGATATAGCTTTAAACATTTATATTAATTAACGGACTTTATTAACGATATCGCAGAAAAAAATATTTACCTCGATATACTTAAATATAACCTAATATGTAATACTTTGCTTATTCCAGAATTTGGTTACGTCTTGTAAATTATCAAAACGTATACGGGAAAGGCGTAATGCTTTAATGCTAATATATGATCCAAGGACCCGATTAATAATACGAGAACCTGTTGGGATTATCGAAGCCGTTGATAAAAATCTTAGAACGGAATTACGAAAAACCGACATTTTAGGTAGAAAAAGAATAACCGACACTGATCGCCGACCACCAATTGTTTGTTTAATGGTACTTAGGATTAAATTAGATTTCAAAGGCGTTTTAGCTACCTTTATTAATAGCAGTATATATCGATATAGCCAAGGTCTTAAAAATCGTAAATTATTCATAACCTGTATTTCAAGAAGCATTACGTCCTGATCAAAAGTTACACTGCGGAATCTGTACTGGAAGGTGGTGGCTAGGTCATAAATAGGTGCTCGACGATATATTAGGTTTTAAAATTTGCAAGGATTATAAGGATTATATGGAAATTTAATACCCCGATTATCACCCAAGGCCTTATCGACACGACGGGTTGATAACTTGGAAAATATGGACAAGTTTAACGCCGCCAAGATCGTACGACGATAATCAAAGATTTCGTTCAACCTACGGATAGCAACTTTCGCTACGTTGCAATTTAAAAGAAATAAAAAAAAACTTAAACAGTAAAATCATAAAAGATGTATATAAAAAAGTAAAACTTTTTTTACTACGAAATATTTAACGTATTTTACGCATTATAAGGGAAATTTTATAGATTATAAATTAGATAAAATTTTATTAAAAATACAAATTAATTTAAAAGCGAATAAAATATTTAAAAAAGTAAAATACGCATATTTAGTTTTTTTAACCTTTTAACTTTCTTTATACGTTTCTTTTTTATAACAATAAATAATACTTTTAAAAAGACGCGAAAACCTAGCCGTGTAGGCTATCGATCGAAACTTTAAACTTAATTATCGTAAGGTTATACGTATATATTTCGTTTCTTTTAATATTTTTCATCGTAAAGTTAAAGGCATTTGTATCCGATACGACATATAGCCTAAATCGTAAAGATTAACCGATTTTTTTTAAAAAAAACCATTAGCGACCGTATCTTCGACCTAAATGTATAAACGTTTTTTTTTCCGACGTAAAAACGTTCAAAATATAGCTTATATTTTTCTTACATAAACGCGATACGAAACCCAGCGGTAAAAATTAAATAATTAATTTCGTTAATCGATATAACGAATTTCAATCGCGTTATAATCGAACGATAAATTACGAAAAGGTTTTATACGAATATTTAAAGGCTTTTTATAAATAGTTTAAATTCGTTCGAAATATAACCGTAAAATACGGCATTACGAATAAAAATATTTATAACTTTAACGAAACGGGATTTATAATAAAAATAATTACGACCGAAATAATAATTATAAATATTGAAAAACGTAAAAAGTTTAAACAAGCGTAATAAAGTAATAAAAAATAAGCTAACGTAATTTATAAGCGAGTTACATATATAAGCGAGTTATGTAGCTATATTTAGTTTTTTAACCCGTTAATTTTACTTATGCGTTTTTACTTTTATAGTAATGATTAACATTTTGTTAAAAAAAGCACGCGAAAACTTTGCTATTTAAGCTATTAAACGAAACCTTAATCTTAATAAACGAAAGGCTATACGTATATATACCGTTACCGAATTAATATTTTATAACCGAATAAACGGCAAATTTGCGTAAAGCGATATGATTTCTAATTTACGAAATTTAACCGATTTCAAAAAAAACGATTATTAACCGTATTTTCGATTTTAATGCGTAAGCGTTTTCCTTTCGACGTAAAAATATTAAAGATATGGCTAATATTTTTTTAGCCGAACGTAACGTAAGACGCGTCGGTATTAATTAAGTAATTAATTTCGTTAAACGATATTACGAATTTAAGGCGTATTATATTCGAACTATCGATTACGAAAAGGTTTTATGTAAAGATTCGAACGCGTTTCGTAAATGCTTCGCATTTGTTCGAAATATAATCGCGAAGTATAGCATTATAAATAAAGACATTTATAACTTTAACGAAACGAAATTTATAATAAAAATAATTATAATCGGTATAGGAATTATAAATATTAAAAAACGTAAAAAGCTTAAGTAAATTAAATAAAGCAATAAAGAATGAGTTATAATTATTTAAGCTATTAATTTTTAAAGCTGGTTTATTTCGCCGTATATTATCGTAACGGAAAAACATTACTTTACTTTCCAGTATTGCAATAATTTATTGCTACGTAATTAAAAAATCGCGGTAAATAAAAACGGCTAAATAATAAATAAATTAGATTTATGTTAGATTAACTATTTTAACGACCATCCGAAATCGTATACGAAAGATTCGAAACGTTTTTTAATCTTTAATAGTTACGACAACTACTATTCGATAAAATTCGATTAATATTGCAACGATAACGATATTATTACGCTTTATATATTTATCCATTTTTTTATAAGCTTTAACTTTTGGACGTTGCATATTTTTCTTTATTAAAACGCGTATACGAGCATTATATCGAAAACTTTATAAGCTTTTACGTTATTTACGTTATTAAAAAGGATTTTTTTTATCGGCTTTTACAAAGCGTTTAAAACTGCTATAACGCTAAAAAATATCCGATTTGGTTTTTAAGGTGCTGATTTTGTTTTATTCGACACGGAAAATGTCATTGTTCAGCTAGATATTAGCCAAATTTTCCGTACGCCGATCGTATTTTTTTAACTTTTTTTTTTTTACGTTTCAAAGCGAAAATTTTACGAACTAGTTAAGAAGTTTGTTTATAATTTGTTGATTTAAAATACAAAATTTAAAATCATTAAGGTAGATTTCTGACAGAAATAATACAAGTTGCTAATTGTTAAAAAAAAGCATGGAAAACCTTTGCTACGAAGTCGTTTTTTTTTAAAAAAAGTCGCTTTGTTTCGCAAAGCTAATTATATTTTAAATAAGAGTCGAAAGACTAAAAACAAACGTCTTTATAAAAAGAAAAACCTTACTTTTAAAAACAGAAATAATTTTCAGGCCAAAAAAAAAAGGCAATGGCGAAAAAATGCAGCCAATAATAGCAGAAAATAATCGCCGTAAACAAGTCGTAAAAAAGAAACGACACTATAACGCCTATTATCAGCTAGCAGAGGTGCGCTAGCACCTATATTCGATAAGATTCCCTTTGATCGGAGCATATATGTTCCGTGGCTAGATTACTTCAAAGATCAGTACGCGTTGCTAGAATGCACGTAACTAGCCAATTAATACAACACAACTGATATCCCTTATATCTGATAATTAAGAGTTTTATTCGCTTAATTCGTGTTAATTATTAATTGATCAGTTATTGCTGAGACGATATAGGTTGCATATCAGTAGCAATTATTTATATTCTTTATTAGCCATAATGGCGACCGTACCGTCGACGTCTGCAGTTATCTATACCGGTCCTAAGGATTGGAACAAATTTAAGGACAAATTTAAAACTAGAGTTAAGGGATATAACCTGTAGGACTATATTGATCCTGATTAGAAAATTTTATGGCCTGTCAAACCTATAGCACCTAATATAACCTTTTATCCGAAGAAACGAATTCGTCCTTAAACGCGAACCAATACTTTAACTATTATAACCTTATCCTTATCCTTATTTTCCGGGGGAACCTTTGAAAAAGTCGATTATACAAACTATCCGATAAATGCTTTCGAGATAATAACTAAAGGCAAATAAGCTTATAATCAGGACTTTACGATTTATACTTATTTAAATCGAAAATATAAAACTTTCCGAAAAAACTGCAACAAACTTATAAAATAGGTTCTAGATAACGTTTCCTTATCGATTAAGCAAACTTACTTAAGCCCAGATAACGACCTTAGGGATTAATACGCTAAATTGCAATAATTAAAAAAGGTTTACGATAGCCGATTGCTTATAAATACCAAACGCGAATACGAAAAACGATTAAAGCAGGTTCCGAAAGCTGCTAAAAGATTTAATAAATAAATAGCGAAGTAACAAAACATTATGGCCTAAGGTTAGCGTTACGGGGTTCCCGAAATAACTATGCCAGTTATCTGGACGAATTAGTTATGTACAGCAGTAATACCGATTATGCCTAATTGGTTAAATTTATTTATGCTTTTTAAGCGGGATAATATCGAAAAAAAAAAACGATTAATTATCTGGAAGTTGAAGCTAGTTTTTTAAATTATTGGATTATAACGAATTCATAATAATCAGCAAAAAACGTTAAGGTAACGTTCCCGATTTTCCAGGGAGCTTTAGTAAACCCCGTTGATTAGGACGATCCTGATCAGGAAAAAACTAAGGATATTAATAATTAATTACGTAATAAAACCCTTAGGAAAGGGCCGAAATAAGGTAGTCGTAAAAGTTTTTAAGCGAGCCGAAATAACAGCAGTAATAAGCGAAAGCGTTAAAAGTTAAACGTATAAGGAATTCGGTATAAGGCGTACTTAAACCTTGCGCATACGTTACCTTAATGTTATTACGCGTTTTTTAATAAAGCTCCAGCGGAATTCAAGCTTAATAAAGGAGTTTTAGTATTGGTTCAAAACTGAATTGCTTCCGATTAATTTTTAAATGAAGAGATTAACCGTTTATTAAAGGGCATGGAAAAATTAATTACCCAGGAGATAAATTAATTTTTAAAGGGAATAAAACGAATATTGGCGTATTTTTTAATTTCTGATTAACGTAATGCGATAAGCGTTACGTTTTACCCCTTAAGAAATTCGGTTATCCTGGATTTAGGGTTTACGATATATATTTTTAACTTAATTAATAGGTTCCTAAATTATAAGACGACGATTTAAGGCGACGGTATGTACGTAAAAAATAGCTTTGTCCCGATTAAAGGATACGGAAAAGTCGATATACTGCTTTAAAGCCTTAAAGGCCTTAAAGCGTTTCGTTTGTATAACGTGGCTTATTGCGAGAACTTCGTATGTAACTTAGTATTTTTTCGTTAGTTCCGAAAGAAGGGGTATTAATAGGATAACCGGGGAATTAACAATTGTATTCGAGATAAGTATAATTAGGTGGTTATTACGTTAATAAATAAGTTTAATTAGTTCGTTATCGAAAATATTAGCGTAATAGCTAGCTATGTAGCTTTTATATCTTATAGACGAAACGTTAACTTATATATAGCGAAACCATTATAAACCGGTAACGGTACGATATGGCACCTAAGATTAGGATATTTAGGGCCCAAAGTAATCGCTTAGTTGCAGTTTTATATAAAGGGAGTCTGTTTAAAGGGTTTTATAATAATCGAATGCTAAATATGTGGTAAGGCGAAAGCCAAGAGGTAAATACGCCGCGAGCCGAAGGAAGGAACCTTCCGATTAGGATAACGAATCGCTATCGATTTTACAGATTTCGAAAAAAACCCTGAAAGGTATAAATACGTTATGTTTACAACTGATAGGTATTCGGGATATATCTGGGATATTTACTTAAAAAATCGAAAGCAAAATATATTAATTACAGCGTTCCGATATTTTCTAAGGGTTTTAAAAAACTAAGATAAGGTTTTTTTATAAATATTTAAATGCGATAACGAAATTTTGAAAAATTACTAACTTCGAAATATATTTTAATTATTTCCTTTTAATATCAAATTTAAGCTTTTAATACCGCGTACTTAGGCCTAAAACGGGGGTATAAAGCGTTTAGGGGGTATAATTAAGAAGAAAACGATTACGATATAAAATGGCGTTAAGTTATTTTCGTTTTTAATCGTATATATCTTTAAAACGGCAGTATATTTATATAACCGTACTTTGAAATACGTATTTTTTTAATAAAGCTTATACGAGGTTTATTATATTTACCTGGCGTATAAGGACGGCGTTATAGTGCTTAATCGGAAGCTTTAATAGGTTTATTTGCAAGTATATAGCTGTATAGCTTATGTTATAACAGTTACTGCTATGAAGAAAAAATAAAAACTTTAAAAGCTAAACCTTAAGCCATAAATTGGGTTTTTCGTCGGTTACCGATTTACGAATATTTACGAGATTTGGAACTTATTGATTAATAAGGTTATCGTTATTCGAAATATATTGTTTAACGAGAAGGTTACCTTTTTAAGTAATATTAAAGATTCAAAAGATAATTTTTTGTACGTTATAGAGAAAAAGTTACAAAAGTTATTCCGGTAAGTAAAATTATTTGATTAGGGCTTAGGTTACCTAAATGTACAAATACAAAAAAAAGATAAAAATTTAAACGGAATAATTTAGCTACCGGTTGGATAAAAAGGGTAACTTTAAAGTGGTATAAGCGTACGAAACGTACGGAATGGGGAAAAGTAAGCTTATTTACATAAGATTAATTACCTTTATACGACCGATATGTTCGAATTATTTCCGTCCTTTAGTTTATTACTTTTACCAGCGTTTATTTTGATGATTATTACGATTAGCGCGTTAGCAGAAGTAATAAAGGTAACTTTAGGTTTTTGTCGTTTTGTTTAATTTAAAGTAACGGTAGAAGACGAAGGTACTTTACGGGTTATAGACGTAGGCTTTCCGTGCGTTTTGCGTCGAAAAGATAGTTATCGGTACGATTATAAAGTATGAGAAATTGCGTTTAACGTAGAACGGTTAGCTTATTTTGTTGGTACGATCGATAATCGGCCGGTAAGTTGCGGAAATTTGGGAAAGATAATTATTCGAAATACGCGTTATTTTGATCGGAAAGGTTTCGATACGAAGATATATAAAATCCTTAGATTGCGAAACCGGGTATATAGGCGCGATTTACCGTTACCGCCGCGAGGTTATAAAGAGTTGAATATATACCTTTTAGGGGAATTATTTCGTAAGGCCGAAAAAGTTTATTTATAAAGTTACAAAAAGATGCAGTTTTAGGAAATTATTAAATAATTTTTTGCTAAAGGGAAATAGGTTTTAGGATGTATATGGGTATATATTTATAAGTTCGATAAGCATAGTTGGTTGCAAAAATGCAAGGTACGTTTTGTTGTACGGGGCGATTAATAGCTGAAGAACGTTTATGGTAATATATACGTATTTACTTTAGCTGGGAAGTTGTTTAGAATGTTAATCGTTATCGTAGTTAGATTCGATTTAAAGCTTAAGTAGTATAACGCGGTAAACGTTTTCGTTAACGTTAACTTATTTTATGAAGTATATATGAAAATATTTCCAGGATACCCGTATCGTAATAAGATTTTTTTGATTAGGAAGGTATTATATGGATTAAAAGGGTTACTTTTATTATGGCAAAAGGAATTTATTGGAATATTTATAAAGTTGGGATTTCGATTTATTTTTTATGAACCTTGCTGTTTTATTTGTTAAGGGGCGTTTATTTATTTTTTTTGTAAACGATATCGTTACGGCGTACCGCAAAAAAGATTAAGGCCTCGTCGATCAGGTAATTTAGCAGATAAGGAAGCGATATACCTTTATAAAGGGCGAGTATTTATAGTAGTTTTTAAGGATCGAAATAATTAAAAATAAAGCTGAAAAAAAAATTTAGTTTTTTTAATTTAACTTTATAAATAAGTTGGTTAATTTAGTTTCAAAAGAAAGTTTAAATAACTTTTTAGATACGTTAATAACGAGCGTCGAGTTAATGCCGAATCTTAATTTAGCTTATTTAAGGTTTGTTAACAAATATTAAAAGAAAATCGGTTTTATTTTGTACGTAGCAGTTAATACGCGACCTGATATAGTTTTTGCGGTATTACGATTTGTCCGATTTAACTTGAACTTTAACGACGCGTATTATAAAGCTGCTGATCGGGTTATATTATATTTGATCGGGACCAAAATATTAGCGCTGCAGTTCGGGGTAAAAATTCGTTGGATATTTAAAGCGACGTTTTTTTTGTGGATAATACGATCGATCGAAAAAGCTTCTAAGTTTATGTTATGAGGTTATTTGGAGTAATACGATGGCGGGCGAATAAGCAGGATATAGTGATTACTTTTATAACAAAAGCGGAGTTGTTATTTTTTGCGCAGATTGCAAAAAAAGCTTTGTTTAGCTTTCGATTAATTAAAAAACTGGGAATTACCTTAGATATTGGACCGTTAAATATGTGGTGCGATAATTAACAGATTATCCGGTTTATTAATGCCGACGTCGCCCTGTTACAGACGAAGCTGCGGTATATGGATATATATAATTACTGGTTGCGAAAAGTAGCAGAAAGAAATATGATTAAAGTGGATTATATGCTTACGGGCGATATACTGGCTGATGGATTAACAAAAGCCCTGTTACGAAAACCTTTTAGACATTTTAAAGAGCAGCTAGGATTAATGGATATTACGGAAGCTTTTAATCGGCGGAAGAGTAACTTGCGAATGATTTTAGAGAAGGAATTGGCTGATTAGGAGGATTCGATCGCCGGAGGAAAGGTGGAATGGAACGTTGCGGCTTTAGGAAGTGATGAAGTGTGACGATTAACGCCGTGACTGCGTCGAGGCGTTGAGGGGGTGTGTTAGCTAGCAGGGGTGCGTTAGCACCCATATTCGATAAGATTCCCTCTGATCGGAACATATATGTTCCGTGGCTAGATTACTTTAAACATCAGTACGCGTTGCTAGAATGTACGCAACTAGCCAATTAATACAATACAACTGATGTCCCCTATATCTGACACCTGTAGCAAGCCCGGATATTATGCTGTTACTTGTTAAAAGGTTATAGATACGTTTAATAAAAAAGATTCTGATTAGTTTTAATCAATTAAAACATATTATAGTCGTTAAGACACTATATATACGAAATCGTAATGGTTAGGTACGTAACTCGCTTATAAATTATGTTATAGTTATTTAAACAGTTAATATTTAAAGCTAATTTATTTCGCCGTATATTATCGTAACGGAAAAATATTATGTTGTTTTTAATATCGTAAAAGCTAATTATTGCTTAATTAAAAATCGTAATAAACGAAAACGATTAAATAACGAATAAATTAGATTTAAAACGAGTTTGATATTTTAACGAATATATAAAATTACGTATTAAGAGTTCGAAACGTTTTTTAATTTTTAACGGTTATTAAAGCTATTATTCGCTAAAATTCGAATAATATTGCAAAAATAATAATATTGTTTCGTTTTGTATATCTTTTTATAAGTTTTAACTTTTTAACGTTATTTCTTTTAAAACGCTAATATAAGCGGTATATCGAAGATTTTATAAGGCGTTTCGTTATTTATATCATTAAAAAAGATTTTTTTTGTGGGTTTTTACGAATTATTTAAAACTATTATAACCTTAAAAAAAGTCCGATTTGATTTTCGAAGTATTAGGTTTGTTTTATTCGATTTAAAACGTGTTATTTTTTAGCTTGATATTCGTTAAATTTTTCGATCGTCGCTTGTATCTTTTTTTTTTCTTTTTTATATTTTTTATCGAAGACTTTAAAAACCTTTTAAAACGCCGTTTTAAATTTCGCCTATTTAAAATTTAAAATTTAAAACCATTAAAGTAGCTTTTTGATAATAATAATACAAGTTGGAAATTATTTAGAAAAAACTTATATTGTTATTTTCTATAAATTTGGTTTTTTTTTTAAATAAAAATCATCGCTTAGTTTTACGAAATTAACCATATTTTAAATAAGCGCCGACGAACTAAATATCCGTGCATATATAAAATAACATTATTTTTAAAAATTAGAATAATTTTCGAACAGAAAAAAAAGGCAATAGCGAAAATATATAGCTAACAATGGCGGAAAATAATCGCTATAAACGGGTTACAAAAAAAAGATATTATAACGTTTCCGGCAAGCCCGGACATTATACGGTTATTTATTAAAAAGTTATAAATACGTTTAATAAAAAAGATTTTAATTAGTGTTAATTAATTAAAGCATGTCATAGCCGTTAAAAAACTAAATATGCAAAATAGTAATACTTAGGTATTTTATTTATTTAGGTGTTTCATTGGTTTATAAATTACGTTATGTATATTTTATAATTTTAAATGTAGTAGAAAGGTTTTTCGAAATAAAATTAATGAATATATATATAATAAAACAAATCTGACATTAGTAAAGTTGCTATTATATAATATATTATTAAAACATATATAAATTTATATTAAATATAATTATTTTTTTTCTAATAAGTGTATATTATCTTAAAGTAACGACTAATATATCTTAATATTGCATTGTCTTATATTATCAGTTTTTTAGATATACTTTAAAAAGTAATAAATATGTTAATTTTTATTGTAATGTAAACAGGCGAGCTATATTTAAGAAAAGGAATCGCGAGCGTTTATGTGGCTTTGCTAACAAACTAGCTACTAGTTGCTGGATGTGTATGTATAGATCGTTTGTTTGATAGGGGATTAGAAAATAACAAGCCTCTTTCTCCTTCCTTTTTACATTTTCGAGTTTGGGTTCTCGACGACTATGTTTTATATATTCGACCTTTCAGATATCGGGCGCATCAGTTATGATGTTGTATTCAGGTAGCTGCTTGTGCAATACCGCACATGTAGAATGCTCAGATAGCCTAGTCACGGGAAGTATATCCGCCAATCAGAGAGTAGCATTCCGTATATGAGGGCGTTTCACACCCCTGGCTAGCTGACACGGTCCCAAAGGTTGGACCTTCTACCCAGAGTTGTGAAATTAGTTAGTTTAGTTAATGCCTTGACTAAAACTAACTAAGCCTAACATAAACTATTAACTAACTAACTAAAAAGAATTTTCTCCAAACTAATAACTAACTAAACTAATTTAACTAAAACATATATTTTTAAAAAAAAATTAATTATTTTAATTAATACAAGTTTTAACACTATTAAAACCATATTAATGCCGTGTTAGTAGTAAATATTGTCAGGTTTTTAATAAATAAGAATAAATTTATTTATATGTTTATAAAGTTTAATATAATCATATATAATTAGTTACTTTTCGTATTTTCCGTTATATTTTCTTCGTTTTCTTTGTTTCCGATTTTTCTTTTTTTAATTTTATGAATCTTTAATAAAATAATATCTTTATCGTGTTCTATAATAATCGATTTTATGAATTAGTTATAATATCACCAGTTATAAAAGAACTCCTTTTAATCGAAATAAAAAAGTAGCTAGTATAGCTAAATACTTTCGAGCTAAAAGTCTAAAAATCGGTATTTATAATTATTAGATTTTTAAAAATCTATAGATACATGTATATATATTAGTAATAAAATACAATAAAATATATTAAAATTATAATAAATTCCATTACAGTTAAACCTATAAATTTAATAATCGCTATTATATAATGAATTATAAAATAATTAATAAGTAAAAGAAACGGAATAACTTATAACGGAAAAACAATAAAGAAATTTCTAAAATATTATAGGTGTTCTTTTAAAAAAAACCTTACTAATAATAATTTATAATGAATTTTATTTTTATATAGTTCTACTTTATAAAAATATAATTTAGCAATATTATTATAATTATATATGGGATATATTTCTTTTTAAAAAAAAGGTAAACTAGAATAAAAAAACCTTAGTTTATTAGTTAGTTTAGTTAATAGATTTAACTAAACTAACTAACTAAAACTAAAAAACTAAAACTAATTTCACACCCTGGATACCAGTATGAAGCATGTTGCGTGAAATCTAGAGCAAGGATATAAAAGGGCTAAAGCACTCTCAAGGCCGTAACAAAGTTACATTGTGTTTCCAAATCGTGGACAGAGATCAGACGCACCTTCTCCAAACTAACCGTCAAGGCTGTTTCTCTATAGTAGAATTGGAAAAGGGTTATCCAGCTCCGATCCCCAGCAGTCTCCTCTCATAATCTATGGGATACGACCTATACCATCCATACAGTACCCCCGGCGC
>QJNY01000118.1:123510-174795 GCA_004155945.1 Monosporascus sp. mg162
CCCCCCCCCCCCCCCCCCCCCCCCCCCCCGGGGGGCGATTTAAGACGCCTTTCGTCAAGGACTCGAGCTAAGGACTCGAGCCAATTGCCATTGTTGGCATGGACATATGGCAATGTCCAAAATAGCAACCTTAATGGCTAACAGATAAAAAGCTCGCCGTCTACCCGGCTCCGTTAATATAGCGGCCAAATTTGAGAAACGATACGCAAAAAGCGTTCTGTTAAAACCCCTAAGGTTCCCGGTATTCGCTTTAATATCGATGCCCATTATTACCTTAACAACGCCCGCCTTGGTTTTTATTTATCCCTAGGTGGTTACTTTTTCGATAGCAACCCGGTAAATTTTAATTTTACGTTTTTTAATATGATACCTGTCAAGGCATAATGGTTCGGCCCATAATAACGTAAAATGTTCGAAATATGGCTATAAGATATTTAAAAATGCCGGTTTACGAATAAACGAATTGGCTGGATTTAATACCGGCGTTTATGCGGCTAGTTTTATAAGTAATTATTAGCAGATATTTATCTTTAAGCGTAACTTTCGTTACAATTATGCAGCTACGGGCGTAAATCTAGGCATTATCAGTAACCGTATTAATAACGCCTTTAATTTTAAAGGTCCAAATTGCCTAATTAATACGGCGTATTCCTCCGTTTTGTATGGTATTTATAACGTTTATTATACGTTACGGATGAAAAATTACGACATTGCTATAGCTTATGGTAGCAACTTGATCCTGATAGTCGATTAGCATATAAATATAATTAAATTAGGTGTATTATTTTTTATCTTTAAAAAATTCCGCCCGATTTAATATACCGAAATAAAATTTAATATTGCTTTAAATAAATGCTATATATTTAATTAAAGTGCAGATTGTTACGAGCGCGCTAAAGCTATTAATACGTTTTATTTTAAACGGCTTTCCGATACAATAAAAAACAAAGATATAATAAGGGAATTAATCCGTATATTTGCCGTTAATACTAACGAAAAGGTCGAAGGCATGGATATTACCTTTCCTAACGCATTCGGCTTAAAACGCGTTTAGCGCCAAGCGTATAAAAGAGGTAAACCTGGATTCTAAATAAACAGCTTACCTTAAGTGTTATAATATAGGAACTTCTACCGGTGATCCCATCGAGGTAAAAGCCGTAAGGCGGAGCATAAATAACATACGAAGTACGGAAAAGCCCCTTATATTAAAAGACGTTAAAACAAACATAGAACATAGTAAAACGGTCTCGGGTATATTTGCTATTATATAGGTTACGCTTATAACTGAAAATGTAAAAATCTCCGGTATTTACGGTTTCAAAAAATTAAACCTTAATACTAAGGACAAAGAAATGGAACGTCTGTATCATTACGGATTTTACGCCGTAACCAGCTAAGTTCAAAGTACGTCGGTTTAATATGTCGTTATTTGGCTATGGCGGCATTAATGCCCACTTGGTCGTCGAAGCAATTAAAAATATAATCCCTTTTTACGACGGATAAGGAAAACATAAAGCAGTTATTAATTATACATACGACGATGCCAGCCTAAACCGACCATTTTTAATTACTATAAGTATATACGACCAAAAAATATTAATCCGGAATATTAAGTTATATTAAGATATTGCTAGTAACTAGTATATCCTTAATTTAATATATATACTAAACGAACGAAAAACGCGTTTTGCCGGTACTAAAAGTTATACCGTTATCTAACTTAAACGAAAATCGGAAACGATTTTATCGAAAAGCTTCGAGTTTAATTTTAAGCTATCGTAATAAAAAGCGCTTAATTTAATATTAGCTTCGTATTAACTGGCCGGGATACGTAATAAGCTCGTATAGGTTACAAAGTTATAGAACGTTTTATCTTTTCTAACGAAATAATTAATACTTTTACCCGGGCATTACGGCAAGTAATCGAATTAATTAACTGACCGTTATAATCTTTGCGAAATATTTTCGAGCCGTCGGCAAAATGGAATATAATTAAACAACCCGATATTTCGTAATCCGTTTGCATAATTATTTAAATTACCGTTATCGATTTTTTCGTATTTTGGGGCATTACGCCTACCGTTATTATGGGTTATCTTTCCGGTAAAATCGCCGCGGCTTACGCAGCCGGCCGTATTTCGGCTCCCGAAGTTATCTTTGCCGCTTATTTTTGCGGTCGCGCCGTCGCCTAAGTAAGCCCTGTAAATATTATACTTACTGTTGGCCTCGAAACTAGCAAAATATAGGATTACATTAACTTCCTGTTATCAGAAATAATTAAGCGCGTTGCTATTACTTGTAAAAACTTCCTTAATAATATTACCTTAAATAGTTTTAACGGTAACATTTTAACTTTAAAGAAAATATGGACGAATTTAGCATTTTCGCGCGGCAGCTTAAGATTAAAAAGGCGTACCATTTTTTTATATAGGCGCCGTCGCGCCTTTATACGAAAAGCTTTATATTATAACTTACGCAAACTTTATAAAGGCGGATTTTGCTTAACGGCATACTTATATTAACATAATGTTAATTATTACGGAATCCAAAATCGAAAAGTTAACACTGTTTATCTTGTACTAATATAACAACCTACGCAATAAAATCCGTTTCGATACGGCCGTATAAGCCTTAGTTCGAGATTCGGAGCTTATTAACGTTAAGGTGCTGCTGGAAATTAAACCGTATACGGCTTTAAAAAGACCTATCGAACAGATTATTACCGAGAACGGCTTTGACTTGTAATATATTAATTCTTTTATACGCGGTAAAAATAAAGTAATATCTTTATTAAATACGGCTAAAAAGCTTTTTTTGCGATAATTCGGTATTTAATTTAACGCGGTTAACAAATTAATTTCGGGTTTCCGATTTATCGTTAACGTTAAAAGTAACAATTACGGTTAAGGTTATTACTTTATTAACCTGCTTTTTTATCAGTAAAATTACGAACGGCAATATTAATATAAGCTCCGGGCAATTGCTAATTTGCGCATATTTAAATAACTGCGTTGTAACATTTTCGGCCGTCCTATATTCGGCTTATCCGGTAATGCTCCGACGCGGAGGAATATAGTACGCCAACGCAATATCTTTTAGTTTCTATACTATACCCTGGGCACCGACGTAATATTCCCCACTGCGGGTTACGTATCGCTAGCTATCGAGGCGTTATTATAACAACTAAATCTCGAACCGGCTGAAACTGGCGGAATTAAATTGCCAAACATTAACATTCGGAAAATCCTAATCGTGCTTAATTCGGACGGCGGCATCGAATTGCATACCCGGCTGAACATGTACGACCTTGACGGTTGGCATATTTTTACTATCGAGTCGGTTTCCCAAAACGGTACCTGGATTTAGCACAATTCGGGAAAAATCCGTACCAAGCAGATACGCGAAAAGCAAACCTCGATTGCCCGTACAAACCCCTTTAACTTTATTAACGGGTATCCCCTAAGCGCTGATACCGTTTACTTAATTACGTCGGGTTCCGGTACGGACCGAACTTCCAAACCATAACGTAATCCGTAAGGGTTAACAGTAGAAACAGCTGGGCGTTATTTAACATCAAAATATATACCAAGCAAGCGGAGCTCGAATCGCGTTACATATTATATCCGTCCATTATTAACGGCTATTTCCAAGTTATTATTGCCGCCGCTTATAACGGCCTATATAAGGAAATGCCTTAAAGCGTAATTCCGCTTACTATCGAAAATATATTTATTACCTTCTCGGACGTTATGGGCAACCTGGACGTCGACGGTCGCTATTATGCCTGGGTTAACGACGACGCGAATAATAACCGAAACTTTTGGGATAACGCTTAATTAATTAATAGCAACTTGTTAAAATATCTTATGAAGATTTATAACTTAAAGATAATCGTTTACGAGGTTATTACGCCGTTTTTATCGGTTAATGTTACCTAACGAAAACCGTACAGTATCGTAATTTGGAAAAAGTCGGAAACTACTTTTAAACAGTTTAAGGGAAGATAAAGCGCTAATAGCGGGAAAGTTATCGTACTGGTACAAAATAATAATTTTGAACTTTCGAACGCGTTAAAAGGTATCGCGGTTATATAATCGCATCCACTTCCGAAGATCTCGGGAAATTCGACAATATCGTAATTAACGACGCTGATAAATTTATCCTGGCTAATATAACTAAATAAACTTGGATATCTCTTTAACGACTTTTCCTGCAATCGGAAAAGGCTATGATCTAAGTAACCAAAGGAGCCAACCAGGGAGAATCAGTCGACAGCGGTCTGCTTTAAGGTTTTCTACGCGCGGTATGCTCCGAAGCGCCCATAACGAAAATCTTCCTGATTAACGTAAACAAGGTGGCAATAGTTAGCGCAGTCGCCGCCTTAGTCTAATACCAACTAACGGTATTCGAGATTCCGATTAAGAAAACCGACGCCCGAAACGACTTCGAATTTTAGCTAACTAAAAACCCCCGCGTCCTAATTCCGCGTTTGGAATTAAACGAAAACCTTAATTGCCTTTTTTACGACCAGGACTAAGGTTATAATGCCAAAATCATCTCGGCAAACGAATTCTATAATAAGAAGCTAGTTAAAAACCAACCTATTTGCGAAATTGCGTTTAAAATTAAAGATTTCGACTTTTTCGAAATCGAAATCCAGATAAAACTTGCTAAGTTTATAAAGGGTAACCTTTTAGTTCGTACTAAAAAAGCAAGCGCCCGGGTCGTTACCAGCAATATCGTATGCGTTACTAGCGGCCTAAACGAAGCGGCGCTAAATGGCCGCGCCGTTACGGCCTATATAAGCCGCAAGCATAATAATTTTTTAAGTACGAATATCGTCACCTTCGCCTTCGCCATCCTAGGCGATAATTTCGCGGAAAAGAACGTCGACATGGTGGCCTCCCTATAGCAACTTGCTAAGGTAGTTAACGCGTTAAATCTAAGCGGCGCCAAAAAGCTTAGGAGATAACATGTTGTTATCGTAGCTATAAATAAAGCCTCCGCTGCCTTTAAGAAAACTATGGCGAAACTAAGTACCCAGCTTGGCTTCCTAATTTCGGTAGTCGGCGACAAAATAAGTCGAGGCAAGATACAACGCTTCGTAGCAATAGCTAACATCGTTATCGCGGCAGGGACGCCCGATATCGAGACGGTTTAGGATGCCTGGCGAGCCATGCCGGCGCGTTCGACTTTTACATTCGGCTATAACGTATCTGTTAAGACGTATAGTACTCTGGACGCGCGACCGTTCGCAAGGGGTGTTGCCTTCCGTACGTATAGCATAAAGCCCAAGCTGGTTTTCGAAACGATTATGGCGCTTTTAAATAATTCTAGTAATTATTTTCGATCCGCTAAAACTGCTGTTAATATGCAGAAATCTTTAATTTCTAGAAAATGTTAAGAAACGTATTAACGCAACGGGCGATAGCAATATTTTAGAGATTGTTTACGGGAAAAATAAAGATTACGTAAAACTACCTATTATGTACTTTAATTACAAGTTCCTCGATATTATTTTAATATTTTATTCTTTAATATAACAGATACGGAAGTTTATAACCTAGTATGCATAATTTTCCCCTGATAACGCTTACTTTTTTGTAGGGTACCTCGGCGATCTTAAGCGCAGTTTTATTAACTAGATATTAAAGCGTAATTATAGGAACTTTATCTTTATATCGCAATGGAGTGTTACGAAGTACGAAGCCCTTAACCAGATCGGCCGCCTTAAGACGTCCGGTATTAACGTCCAAATGTTTAATGTAAATACAAACGATAAAAAGGCCGTAACCGGCGTAATACGGCGTATTTCGTTAAGGATGCTTATCCGCGGGGTGATTTACGCCGTTATAGTCCTTCAAAATAGTTTATATAAAAAGATATCCTTTTTTAATTATTAGGCCGCCCTTTAACCTAAGATGTAAGGTATTATCGCTTTCGATAAGGTATTCGGTAATACGCTATTAAACTTTTTTCTTATAACTAGCAATATCTCAGCCGTTTTCGGCAACCCTGGATAGGCCAATTATTATACCGCAAACAATTATCTAAATTTCCTAGCTTTACGCCGCCGCCGTAATTATTTTATTACGTATTTTATTACTTTACCTATGATCGAAAACGTCGGTGTCGTCGCTGAAAACGTTGCCGTTACCGAAGCCCTAGCGCGCAGAATACCTTTTGGCATTAACGAAAAGGAGATATTTATGGGTTTCGAAGCCGTAATTTTGTACGGCTAACTTTTTATATCCGATATCGGTTTTGGCGATATACAGTTAGTATTCGGCTTCGAGCCTAAGGCGATATTACAAGCCATAGAAAAGGACCAGGTGGACCTATCGGATACGTTTTAATACCGCGACATGCGAATACCTTCGGTACGCGCCACGTTCGAAGTTAAGCAAAAGGAACGATTCGCCGGCGCGGGTAAAAACGGTTCCAAGCGTTTCCTTTGCCGCCACATTAGACGGCTTGCTTTAGAACGAGATGTTCCAGGCGTTAAGGATGTATATCGTAAAGCGCGCCGCCCGCATTCTGGGTCTGGGGGCCGAAACGTTTAAGTTCGAGGGCATGTCCGTGGCGAACTATGGTGATTAACTTCATGATCGGCGTAAAGCTGCAAAAATAGTTGTTTACTGAGTTTGGTTTTTAAGTTAATGTTACGACTTTGTCCGATCCGATTGTGTGACGAACTAAGGGTTAACCAACTATTAAACCTAAGTCGTACGGGTTTATATTGGCAGTAATACCGTGGGGTTTGAACAATAGGGTATATAGTTACGTCTGGTAATAGCAGATGGTAATCTGGGTAACTAAGTTAAATTGCAAGCTGGTACTATCTAGAATTATGGAAACTAATGAACGTATATATATTCCTATTGGCTTAAGGCATTTAAACCGGCTCGAACTTTCCTTTGGTGGTAAATGCCTTTTAAGCCTTTTAAGCCCTTTTAAGCCGTTCCCCTGGCTTAACCGGCACAAGGTGCTAAGGCCTTAATAAGCCAATTAGGCTCGTTAGGCCCTTTTGAGCCCTGCTATACCTTTTAAGCCAGTTACGTAATCCTTGGTCCATATCGGAGATATATCCCATATCCTCCGACCGTCTGCAAATAAGCTAGGCCTTTTGGCCATAATACGATCTTCCTTTTCTAAAATCTTTGCCCTTAAAGATTAATTATTTGTTGTATTAATTTGGTAAATAATTTCCCTTTTTACATAATATTATTTTATTGTTTAACAGTTATATTTGGCCGTATTAAAAAACAAAAATCCCGTAAAGGTAATAACGCTTTAATCCTATCTGAAAAAGTCGGCCGTTTTAGTTTTAAAATGTCCTTTTTTTTTTGTTTTTGTTACAAATTTAAACAAAAAATTTATCAGGCGTATTCGGATTCCGGGAAATATTTTCGTTATATAGAATACGGCCGTCCTTATAATTTATTTAATCCTTTTAAAACGGAATATTAACGATTAATAAATAAAAGAAATCGATTAAAACTGTAAAAACGTTTTGTTAAAAAAATTTGCTAAATACGTAATAATAATTTAATAAATTTTAAAAATACCTTTCCGAATTATTTGGTCGTTTGGCGCGTTTGCGAAGTTAGAAAAAAGTTCTGCGACGACGTGGAATCGAAATGTTACGTAAGGGTATTTAGGGTACGGAAACGATAGAAAAATTCGAACGTTTGAAACAAAAACAAAAGCAATTAAAGGCCGAGGTAGCTGTATCCACGTAAATTACCATACCTAGTGATTGGTCCGGTATTGCTTTTGCCGATTGGTTTTTCGAAAACGTCGATTGGGCTGTTTTAAACCCTAGCGCCGACGTTATTGGTGAAAGTTCTTTAAAAGGCGCTGGGCGTTCGTAAGGTTTTCAACGGGTTTTTAAGTGTTTTCGGAATCTGGGTAATTTTTCCATTTAATCAGATATTGGGTAAATCCGTTTTTTTTTTCGCATATTTAGTATTTTTTTCTGCTTCGTAAATTGGTATATCTTCTAGAATTCTTTCGTTCCGTTTTATATTAACTTTAATTATGTCGGCTGCTAACTCGAATAAGGAAATATAAAAAATTGGATAAAGCTTAACTTTCGGTAATAGCCTTAATTCGTAATTATCTTTTAAGATTTTCTTAGTAATTTCGCATAAGTTAATATATTTAAAATCGAGTTTTTTGTTAGGTCGTTTCGTTTAAATGTTTTTGGTAACTAAATAAACCATTTTTCTTTTCGAAAAAGTTAATCTTTTTAATTCTTTTTCGTTATAATATTTGCTTATCTGGTTATATATAAATTCGAATTTTATTTTTATTTTTGTACATACCTGTTTTAATTGTTTTAACGTAAAAATTATTTTAACGTTAGCTGGTTCTTTTTTATATGCGTTTTTATAAATTTCTCGTATAAAACTAAAATTAGTAGTTGCTGGCGTAATTTAATACTTTCGTAATAACTAATGTTATAAGCTAGCTATATAACTGGTAACTTTTCGACCTAATTATTTTATTCGTAATTAATATAATATCGTAAGTACGTTTTTAACGCTTGGTTAGTTTTCTCCGTTTATCCGTTTATTTACGGTTTAAATACGTTAGATAATTTATAATTTAATCCAAGTTAAGTTATTAATTTTTGCTAGAATTTTGAAGTAAAGGTGGTACTTTTGTCCGAAATAATTTTCGTTAAAAGTTTATAAGTACCTAAAATGTGTCGAAAAAATTATATATAAACTGTTTTGTATCGGTATCTTTATTATAAGTTAAGAAATAAGAAAATTTCGTAAATCGATTAACGATTACGAAGATGTTATCGTAATATATGCCCGTAATTAAGTTTTTTGATAAAGGAAGTTTGGTAATAAAATCAAAAGTAATTAAATTTTATAGTCGCTTTGCGATTAGTAATGGTTGTAATTTTTTATAAGGTTTATGTCGTCGAGTTTTTGCTCTAGCGCAAATATCGTACTGTCGTATTATTTTCTGTACTGCTAATTTTATTTTAGGAAAGTAATAAGTTCGTTATAAGCGTTTTAAAGTTTAATAAACATCTGGATATCCGTATACCAGATGTTCGTATATTTTCCGTATTAAATCCATTTGCAGCTCTTTTAAAACCTGGATTTTATCCGTCTGCTATTCTTTGGATAAATTGGTATTATGTTGCTATATGCGTTAGTATATATTAGGTAATATTGCCCGAATTGCAGCAATTCCTCGTTGTCGCAAATATTCTTTTGATATCGTATCGAATATGGTTTGCTATACTTTAACCTTAGGTTCTTCCAGGTTAGGTTGTTTACTAAGTACGTTTGCTTTATTATTTTCTGATTTTTTTCGATAGATAATAACGTAATCTAATTTAAAGAAACTTTTTGCATAACGTAATTATCTTTCGACGAGCTTTCGTGTCGTAGAAAAGTATATAATGTTTTTGTAATCCGTATACACCTTAATTTGATGTATGTTACCTTTAAGGTAATATTTGAATTCCTTAAAAGCGTTAACGATAGCTAGGAATTTTTGTCGTATATAGGGTAATTCAGTTCGGCTCCGTACAGCTTGTAGGAGTAAAAGGTAATAAGGTAAAGTTTTTCTTAATTATTTCGATCTCTAACTATAGCTTTTAAAACGTAATCCGAAACGTCGGTTTCTAGCTTAACTAATCGCTTTAGGTCGTACATAATTAGTACTGGTTCACTAATAAAGGCGTTCTTAATTCGCTAAAATACCTTTTTTCTTTAGTTATCTATTAAAATTATTTTTCCTTTTTAGTAAGTTCTGTTAATGGCATCGCCATTCGACTAAAATTCGTATAAATTGTCGATAATAATGGGCTAATCTAAGGAATAATTACACTTCTTTAACGTTAATAGGCTATATCCAGTTTCTAATTGCTGATAGTTTTTTAGGATTTATGCGAATTTATTCTGGGGTAATAATATGGCTTAAGAATTCGACTTCCTGGCTATAAAATTGGCTTTTTTCTGTATTAACCAAAAATTTGGCGTCCGATAATGCCTATAGGACCTAATAAACATGTTTCTTATACGCATCTTTCGTTTCGGAGTAAATAAGGATGTTATCGAGGTAATATACTGTAAAAATATCCAAATATTCCGTTAATACATAATTAATTATGCGTTGAAAGGTTATTGGTACGTTAGTTAGTTCTATAAAGGTAATTAAATATTCGTATAAGCCGTATTTCGTTCTAAAGGCTGTTTTCCATTCGTATCCCTTTTTAATCCAAATTATATTGTAACTATTTCGAAAATTAATAATTATAAATTATTTTGCTCCATATAAGCGGTTTTTCATTTCGGTAATTAATAATAATAACGTTTTGTTCTTAACCGTAATATCGTTTAGTTGTCGATCATCTACCATAAGTCGAAATTTTCCTCCTTTCTTTAGGACAAAAAATATAAGGTATTTTGCTAGTAATTTAAAACGTCGTATCCATCCTTTTCGAAGCCTACTTTCTAAATAATCGCGGAATATATATAACTCTACTTAGTTCAAGTTATAAATCGGATAAAAGGTTATATTTTTGCTATCTTTTAAAATTATTTCGTAATTTTATTCGTTATGTTTTTGTAATTTGGTATTAAGCTTTTTATTAAATAACTTATCATATTTATGGTATTATAAAAGTATTTAAGCCATTTAATTTGGTAACTTTTCGGGCGGTCGTTTTAAATCGTTATTTATTTAGCTAAATCGTATTTTAAGGTAAGTGATAATACGTCGTATTTTTCTGTTATGCCTTTTGTACCGTTTGTGCCGTATCCTTTTAGGTAATAAGGTTTTTGTCGTATCTTTATGCCTGCATTCGTTAACTTTACTGATCGAATGTTAAAACTTTATATCTTTTTCTGGCTTATTATTAAAAAATAAATCAAAATTTATTTTGCAAGTTTTCCAGTTAATAGCTGGGTTATACTGCTCCAACCATAGCAACCCTAAAATCAAATCGTAATGCTTTATCGAAATAATATCGAAATTAATAGTTTATTTTTTTCCTTCGACAAAGATTTTAAGGTAATCAATTTCACGTCGGATTTATTCGTCGTCGTAATTAAATATCTAACCTTCGGTATTTATAATTTCGTAAAGGATTTCCTTATTTTTCCATAGCAATCGTAACTTATTTATTAATTTTAGAGTAATATAATTCCTTTCTGTAACGCCGGCGTCTATAAATGCAATATATCGTTTATTCTTCATTCGTCCCTGTACTGTAATTAATTCTTTTCCGGCCGTTTTTATCGCGTTTAAAGCCTTTTGAAGGTATTACTATTTAACCTTTTTTTTTCTTTTTCTGCCAGCCTAGGGCCTTATTATAGGTAGCTTTGGTTTTTGGGTTATTTTCCAACTTCGTAAGTTATTTTATAAGTTGTTCGTTTAGTTTTTGTAATTGCTGCAAATATCTGTCCTGAAATCGTAACGTTACTTTCAAATAGATAATTCTTTCTTAAAACGCTTCCTTAATAACGTATTCTGGTTTTAGGATCTTCCAGCTGTTATCGGCAAAAAAGTTAATTTCCTCCTTAATAACTTTTCGTTTTTCGGGGTTTTCCATAAAGGCTAACTGAATTCCTAAATCTGTAATCATTTTCTAGCAGTGCTTTATTATTATCCTTTCGATTAGCTTTTTTTAAGTTTGGTAATCGTATTACTTATAATAGCATTAAGGGTTTTCTGTAGAGCAGTATTTTCCTTTTGGCCAGCTTTTGGTAACTGTTAACCTGTCGATTTCCTTTTCCGTAGTTACTTTTCGTAAATATCGATACCACTTTTGGTTTCTTAGGTCTTTGCTTATCCGATTATGGAAGTTAAAGCCCTAACGTTATATTCGAGTAATTCGTCGAGCGATATATTTCTTATAATTTTTATGCTCCTAGTACTGCCATCGCCTACAATTAACAACGTAAAGCTTTCCGTATCGATTAAACTTCCTTAAGTATAGGTTTTCGTCTTAACCTCGATATTCTTTTATCCATGTATTAAGTATCGATTAGTTATTCTTTTGTTGTCGCTTTTGTTAGGCGCGGGAAAGTAGTTTATCGTTAGTTAGCTCTTTTTATTTTTCGTGCTTTTGTAGCTATTGGATAACTGTTGGTCTAGTTATTTTGGCTTTTCTGGTTGCTGCTTAAAACAACTTTTTTGCCTTTTGCAAGCCTTATCGGACTTCGGATAAAGGGTTATAGTTGTTTTTAACGCAAATTATGTTAATGGTTTTCTTATTATGATTTTTCTGTTCCTGACGTTATCCTTTTGGTACTGGTACCCATTAAATTCGCTTTTATCCCCTGTATTAACGCGTTATATAGCCTTTTTTACCGCAGTTATAACAGGTAATAGAACCTTTATCCTTCGATTAAATGGCTCCAGGTTCCATGGATTTAGAATGTATGCCGTAAAAAGTAAAAAGTATATCGCGTTTTTTCCATTAATTAGCCTTAGAATTTCCTCCCTTAAAAACGTACTGGCCTTTTGTTTCCATTCGACGTTCGAATTGTCGATTATCGATCTTAATCGTATTGTTAACGTACTGGTCGAAGGTGGTTAATTTTTTTAAACGGATTAATTCGTTCTTAATATCTTTTTTAAATTACGATAAAAGGTATTTATTATGGTGTTATCGTCGTGCCATCGGGTCCTAAAAGCCACTTGTTTAAACAGTAACGCATATTTCGAAATAAACTTTTTTTACTTAAATTATAGCAACTTTTAGGCCGACTTTCGTTTTTTGTCCGGATTGGCGTATATATCCTGTACCTTTTGTTTAAAATTACCGTATGTTGTAAAGATTTTATTAGTCGATTTGTTTCTGTTATTTTCGGCGTTCTCCCAATAATCCCGTAGGGTAAGTTCGAACCATTTTACGGCATTTTTTTTTAGGCTTTTAGCAATAATGATAATTTTGTCAGGTTCGTCGGTTAGGGAAAATCGATAATAGTAAAGGTAAGCCCTAACTTAAGCAAAGAATGGTTTTATAATTTTAATGCCGTTATAAAACTCGGATACCTTTATTTTATGTTTTATTTCGCCGGTCGTTAAATTAACCTGTAGCTATTTATTAGTTATTTCCAGGTTAGTTACCTTTTTCTTTATGGCCTGGAAGGCTTCGGCGAGCTGGGTAACAAAGGTTTCCGAGATAAGGGTCGACATAAAGGAACGGATATTGTTTAAAGTTTGACGATATTACTAAATAAAAGCTTATAACGTATAACGAATTAAGGGTTAACTAATTATTAAACCTAAATCGTACGGGTTTATATTAGCAGTAACACCGTAAGGTCTGAATAATAAGGTATATAGTTACGTTTAATAATAACAGATAGTAATCTGGATAACCAAGTTAAATTGCAAGCTAGTATTATTTAAAATTATGGAAATTAATGAACGTATATATATTCCTATTGGCTCAAGGCATTCAAACCGGCTTAAACCTTCCTTTGGTGGTAAATACTGTCAGCTAGCAGGGGGTGCGCTAGCACCCCATATACGGGAAGGCTCCCTCTGATCGGAACTCTTATGTTCCGTGACTAGACTCCATAAAACTGCAGTGCGCGATTTAGAGCACCTGCAACTAGTCATTCAATACAATACAACTGATGTCCCTTATATCCGATAATTAAGAGTTTCATTCGTTAAAATCGCGTTGTTATTAATTAATCAGCTGCTGCTAAGACGGTATAGGTTATATATTAATACAAATTACTTATATATTTCATTATTCATAGTAGCGACCAGTACGTTAACGTTTTCCGTTATTTACAAGGAACCGAAAAACTGAGATCGTTTTAAAGGCGAATTCGAAACCAGAACATATACGTTCGAAATCTGGGACTATATAAATCCTAATCAGGATAACCTATGGCCTATTAGACTTATTAAACCCGATATAACCTTTTTTCCAAGGAGACGAGTTCGCCAGACGATTATACGGGCAGCCAGTTCATTTACCGAAAGAACCTTATAAGTCGAAAAAGTTGATTATACGAATTATCCGACAAATATTTTTAAGATAACGACCGAAGGTAAATAAGTTTATACATAGGAATATACGGCCTATACTTACAAAGACCGAAAATACGATATCTTTTATAAAAGAATTATCGACCTTATAAAATGGGTCCTGGAATTTATATCTCCGGCGATTAGAAAAACAAGTTTTTTCCCGAAAAAGAACTTACGGGAATGGTACGCCGCTTTGGCTGAAACCGGCAAGGTGTATAACAGCAGACTTATGAACAATACCTAACGGAAGTACCGTAAAAGGTTAAAGCAAGCTTCGAAGTTAGCAAAAAAGCTAGACGAATGGATCGTGAAATGGTAGGAGGTAATGGCCCAGGGACGACGTTATGGCGTCCCAGAAACGAAGACAGTAATTATATGGGCCAACGACCTATATATAGCTATAGTTCTAATTATGGGATCCTGGATATTTATCTTCCAGGTAGTGAAAAAAACCGAGATCGATAACGATACGATTAACTACTAAAAGGTTACGGCCAGCCTTTTGGACCATTGGACCATAATCCATCCTTTATATACATCATTACGAAATATCAAAGGAGCGTTTTCGATTTTCCAAAGGATTCCTATAGGTCCCTTTAATCAGAATGATCCTGATTAGGACGATACTAAGGATATTAACCCTTAATAACGAGGAAGGATTTTAGGGCGTGGGTCGAGGCGTGGTGGCCGTAAAAGTTCCAATACGGACCGAGATAATAAGCGAAAGCGTTAGGAATTGGATGCGTAAGGTATTCGTTGCAAGGTTTGCTTAAATTCCCTTTATATATTATCTTACTGCTTTTATGTATTCCCTGGTAAAGTTTTACCATATTTCCGTTTTAACGATCGGATAACTGTATTCGTTTAAAATCGAATTACCTCCGATCAGTTTTTTAAGGAAAAGATTAACCGTTTATTAAAGTTTATAAAAAAGTTAATTATCTAAGAAACCGATTAATTCCTATAGGAAGTAAAACAAGTTTTAACGTGCTTTTTGATTTTTAATCAGCGTAACGCGAAAAACGTTACGTTTTACCCCTTAAAAAATTCGTCCATTTTGGATTTAAGAATTACGATATATATCTTTAACCTTATTAATAGGTTCCTGAACTTTAAACCAACCGTATAAAGTAACGAGATATACGCTGGCGACAGCTTCGTACCGATTAAGGGATACGGAAAGGTTAATGTGTTACTTCGAAGTCCTAGTAATACGAAAACGTTACGTTTATACGACGTAATATATTGCGAGAATTTCGCATACAACCTGGTATCTTTTCGGCAACTCCGGAAAAAGGGGTACTGGTAGGATAATAGAAAAATTAACAATTTTATTCGAAATAAGTACGATTAGGTAATTATTACGTTGATAAATAAGTTTGATTAATTCGTTATCGAAGATATTAACGTAACAGTTACTTATGCAGCCTTAGTAACCTATAGACGAAACGTTAACTTATATATAGCGAAACTACTACGAATCGGTAACGGTACGATAGGGCACTTAAGATTAGGATACCTAGGGCCTGAAGTTATCGCCTAATTGCAGTTTTATACAAGGGGAGTACGCCTGAAGGGTTTTACAATAGTCGAATGCCAAGCATATAGCAAGGCGAAGACCAAGAGGTTAATACGCCGCGAGCCGAAAAAGGGAGCCTTCCGATCAGGATAGCGAATCGCCGTCGACTTCATAAACTTCGAAAAAGCTCCTAAAGAGTATAAATACGTTATGTTTACGACCGACAGGTATTTAGGTTTTATCTGGAATATTTACCTAAAAAATCGAAAGTAGGATATATTAATTCCGGCGTTCCGATACTTTCTAAGGGTTTTAAAGAATTAAGATAAGGTTTTCTCCCAGGTAATCGAATACGATAACGAAATTTTGAAAAATTATTAACTTCGGGATATGTTCTAATCGCCTTTTTTCAGTATTAAACTTAAGCCCTTAATACCGTATATTTAGGCTTAGAACGGGGGTATAAAGCGTTTAAAAGATGTAATTAAGAAAAAAGCGATTACGATGCGAAATAGCGCTAAATTACCTTCGTTTTTAATTGTATATATCTTTAAAGTTATAGTATATTTATATAACCGTATATCTAAATATGCACTTTTTTGGTAAAACCTATACGAGGTTTATTATATTTATTTAGTGTATAAAAACGGCATTATAGTGCTTAATCGGAAGTTTTAATAAGCCTATTTACGAACGTATAACTATATGGCCTACTGTTACGGCGCTGATCGTTTTTAAGGACTGGATAAAGTATTCTGTTATTATACGGAGAAAGAAAAAGGAAACTATTTTAAAGATGCGAAACGCCTATACCTATATAACGTTATAGCTACTTAATTAAGCCGTAACGTTAATACCGTAACAATAATTCCCCCTTTTTAAGGCAGTTATCCTTAATTGCCTATAAGAAAAAGAAAAAACTGTATAATACAAACCGCTTTATCCCGGGTTCGAACCGTAGGCCTTCCGCAACGTATTTGGCAGGCTTAGTACGTTGTATAAGCGGCGTTATGTACGCGCTATGCAGGCGTTATATGGCCGTTGCCGGGGTACCGCGCCGGAATACGGGGTACGACGCCGGCCCCGGAAACGGGGTAATAATGTCGTTACGCCGTAAGCGTTATTAACGCGTATAGAAATTTTACTACGGCCCCTTATTATCCCTATAACATAAATACCAGATTTTACTTTAAACTTTTCCTATTTTCTTTTTTGCTTCTTTAAGGTTGTTATATTATTACCATAACTATACCGTAACGTTTATTTCCCGTTTTTTTTCCGTTATTTCCTCGTTATTTTTAATTACCGCTTTACGTTATTTCTTCGTTTTTATCGTAATACTTTTTCGACCTAACGTTACTTACGTTACGCCCGTACGCGCTAAACGCCTTTATATAATATGCTTCCGTTATATTATCCTTAATTACGATTCCGATAAGGTTATATACCGGTATTCCGCTACCGCTTTACGTCCGCCGTTATTAACAAATACATATTTTGCATTAAACGCTGTAAGGCTTGCCAGCTTGTAAATTTTAACGCGTTACGGTATTAACTTTCTGCTGCCGTAACGTATTCGTTTCGTTAACTTTACGATATTTAGCCGGCGGAAAGTATTTAAGGTAACTTTTTAAACCTTAAGGTCCTATTCGAATAGGCTAACTTTTATTTTGGTATCGATCGCGATGTTAATAGCAACGTTATCCTCGACGCCGACGGTAATAAGGTTTACGAATATAACGATAATTTCCGTTTTAAGGTTTATAACGCGGTTTTCCGCCTGTATACCGCCTTTAAAGCGGCTAAAAAAATATACCGTTTTGCTTTGAATATGACGGATGCTAAAAAGAAAGTTAATTTCGTTTTGGTCCCGGTTACGTCGTTAATACCCCTTTTAAAAAAGTATTACCGATTATCCCGCTTAAATAATTACCCGCCGTATTTTTATGTAAATATATTATCCCCGCTTTATTAGCAACGCCGTAAGTATATCGTAAATCGTACGTTACGGTACCGTACCGTTAATGTAATATTATTAAACCGACGTTTAAATCGATTCTTAAAAAAAGAAAATTGAATACCGCTTAATACCCGGTAATAAAAATTACCAGCTGTAAGTTTTAACTAAACGCATCTTTAAAAACGAAATATTTATTGCAATTATCTTAAATTTAGGTTTTACCCAGGCGGCCGCCGATATAGCAATATTCCTTTTACGCTTTAATAACTTTTAATTATTTTTTAAATATCGATATACCGTATTTCTTTTTGTAATTAAATTACACAACCGTTACGTAATCGTTATTCTGGCGTACTGTTATCTTACCGCTTAGTTGTAATTCCGGTATTTATGGTATTAATGGAATTTGTATTCGTAATTTTTTTTTCTTTTTTTTTTTGTAATTTAGCAATCTATAATACTTATTGTAACATTACCGCAGCGTCGGTTTAATAAAACCTTTTTATCTTTATTCCGCCCTTTTTACGTTATTTACGTATTAATATTTTATGTCTTATTTTCCCCGTTTACTTTAACCATTTTTAATAATTTCCTGTAAAAGTTTAAATTAATAAAAAGGTCCTAACTTGCTGAGGTTATTTTTATAAAATTTTGCTATATCGAAATTGTAACCTTAAAAGTTTTTAGCCGGTTTTTAAATAAGGCGGTATAAGCATAATTATTTAACTTTGTACTAAAGGCCTTATCGAAAATTTTTAAAATTCAAAATTTTCTTAAAATGCTATTTAACGTCCCTCTAGCTTTTATTATTCGAAACGATAACGCCTTTCGTATGTATATCGCACTTTTCGTTAACGCTTTTTTAATTTAAAAACCTTAATTTATAGGGTTAAACTAAAAAAGTATAAAAAACTAAGAATAACTTATAATACGTTAGAAGCCGTACGGTAACAGCCTAGGGATATACCTTAATAACGGTAAATAGGCCTATTCATTTATTACTAAACTTGTTATTAAATTTGCCAAATTTTATATAACGTATATTTACCTATATATGTTCCCTTTTGGTAAACGTACCGGCGTTAAAACGGTATCGATTTGCTTACTCCATATACCGGTTTTATAATTCCGTTATTAAGGCTTTAACCCTTTCGAAAATTCGTTTTAACTTATCCGTATAATATATCGCGTTATTATATTCGTTTTACTGCGTTACCGTTTTAAAGGCGTCCACCGGGCGTAACGGTTCCGTATTTATATTAAAATGGAAACCGTAATTCACGAAAAAAAACGATACGTTAATAATTTTTAATATATAATTATTATTAACAAATTTAACTAAAAAGAATTAATTTATTTAATTGTTTTAATAAAAAAAGCAGTAATTCCGGAAATATTATTTTATTACCGTATTAATTACTTCGGTTTGGCCGTCGGTTTGCGGGTAATACGCTATTAAAGCTTAAAACGTAACGCTTAAGCGTTAGCTTAATTTTTTCCAAAACGCAAAAACGAATTACGTACCCCGATCGGATATTATCGTAACCGGGATATTATATAAACGGTATATATCAAAAATAAAAACGTTAATAAAGCTTTTCGTAAACGTATCGGCTATAAGTATAAAATAACGTATTTTCGTAAGGCGGTCGACGACCATAAGGACGTATTTATAAATATGCCCGAATTTTTTATAAGGTAAAAAAAGGCCGACGTAATCTATTAATATGTTATTTTACGGACGAAACGGTACCGGTAAAAAATCGAAAAAACTAGCTGGCAACGTTTTAAACGCTTTAATACGGCGGCAAAAGTAATAACTTTGTACAAACGTAATTACGTTCCGGGATAAACGTAACTAGTAATAATTCCGCCGTAATAAGTTGTACGTTTTAAAACCTTTAAAGTAATCCGTAAACGTTATATTATAGTTACGGTAAATTATTTAAAGTTTAAAAGCGTTATTATTAGGTATAAATAATTTATTTCGAACGTAAATACGCCTTTATACGGTTTTATAATCAGCTTTTGCGGCTGTAAACGTTTTACGGATATTTTATTTAAAACGCTTACAACCCGGGTCTATTAATGTTGTTAAAATATTATTAATTAGCGTTAACGATTTGTAAATATTGTCGATTAATGCGTTTATCGGCTGGCTAATATCGATTGCGTACGTTTTTAAAGGGGGTATTTACCGATCGGGTAAAAATATCGTTTTGTATCGGTACGCCATTTTATCGTTAGCTATATTGTTACGATCTGCCGGTTATGCGCCGGGTTAACGAAATAAGGCGTTCGGAATTATAACTTTTATTTTTAGTTTGTAAATTATTTAAAATCGGAAATCGTTAAAAAATTCGAATTAACGAATTTAGCGTTAATTTAAAAGTTTCGTAATAACGAAATATTAAAAAATTTTATAATTAATAGTAACCTTTATAAATTTTTCGATTCTTTATAATTCCGGGCGTTATTTTTCGAATATTTTAATAATAGTTAATAACCTTTTATCGTAAATTTCGTAATTATATTCTGTAAAGTTATGTTTAGCCGAAAAAAAGGCGACCGGCTGCAAAATGCTTTACGTATCGTATTACGAAAGAACTTTTTCCGAAGCCTAATTAAAGGCGTTAATTTTTAAAACTGTTCGGCGTCGGGGGTCGTAATAAGATAATATTGGGGCCGTCGAAAAGGCATTTTTTAACCGTTAAAACGCCGCTTTTGCGTTATCTGGAAATACGCCGGCCTATTTGGCGTTATTTATCAAAGCAGTAAAGGGTTTGGCGATTAATAAAAAACCCTTTATAAACCGACGATAAAAGTTTGCAAAACCGAAAAAGCGTTATAATTTTTATAACGTTTCGGGGGATCTTTATTTTTAAATAGCTTTTATTTTATCGGGGTTTATAGTAATGCCGTTAGTAAATATTATTAGGCTTAAATACCGTATTTTCGTAACGTTATATTCGTATTTCCGGATGTTTATTGTTAGTTTTACGTTAGCGAAATAACGTAATATTTCGCGTATATAATTTTTATGTTTTTTTTTTGTTTTTGTTATATATTAAGATATCGTTAAAGTAAGCTATAATATATTTGTTTAAAAAGTTGAAAAGGGTATGGTTAATATAATGTTGGAAAAAGTTTGGGGCGTTAATTATGCCGAAATTTGCTATTAAGTATTCCAATAAGCCGAACCGGGTTATAAAGGTTATTTTTTATTCGTTTTCTGGGGCGATACGTAAGCGGTTAAAGGTTATAACGATGTCGAACTTGGTATATACCCGTATTACGTAAAAGGCGTTTAGGGTTTTACGGATTATGGGAATCGGATAACGGTTTTTTATTATGACGTTATTAAAGCCTTGGTAATTTACGTAAATATTACGTATACCGCTTTCCGGCTTTTTGGCGAGCAAAATAAGGGCTGTTACGGAAAAATTACTGGGGCGGATAAAGTTTTTTTTTAAGTAGTCGTCGATATACTTCCGTATTGCTAATAGTTCGTATAGGGATATAGCCCGCGTTTAATTATACGGTAGCGTTTGGCCCGGGAGCAGTTCGATTTTATAGTCGAAGGGTCGGTACGGTAATAAAGCGTTAACGTTACGGGGTTTGAACGTTTTCGTCAAGTCGTAATATTTTGGTGGTAACTTTTTTAGAATTTCGGTTATTGTCGTAGGTGGCTTATTATCGAGGTATTTCTGTATATTTTTTTCGGTAACGCGGCGTAATTAAGGTATTTCGGTTATTTAGTTATGGAAGGCCCGTAATTTAAGGAGTATAATATCCGGATCGACGTTATCGTTTTACATAAGGATACCGCAAAGGACCGTATTAAATATTAACGATACCGTTTCGTTAGCGGAAAGCGGTTACGATAGGAAGGCGGCGATATCCCGTAAGGTGTTTATAAAGGTAAAAAACTTAATTAAAGGTATAAAGTTAATTATGACGTCCTTTAAGCGGTAAAACGTTAGGAAATTAATAACGCGAAAAAAGCGTATATCGATCGGGGCGCTGGGCTGCTGGTTATAAGAAGGTAAAGCGGTAAAGGTAAAAGGCGGGTTTATTAAAACTGGTAATAACGGAAATTTTGATATTGTTTTATAATCGATATGTATTGTACTTACGGACCAGTCGATCGACGGGTTATGTTTACGGAATTAAGGTAATCCGAGGATAATATTAAAGCCGTTTAAAGGTTAACGATATAAAGTAACCTTTTTTACGACGGACCTTATACGGAATTAGATCGTATATGTAAAAATTACGGAACCGGCTATAATATTATTCGTTAACTTAAGCTAGTAAGATTAAGGGATAAAGTAAAAAAAAAAATTATTTTAACGCGTAAAGTTATTATTAATAAATTTTATAAGCGAATAGCCGTAATTTATTATGGACCGTATTAACAGTATAACGTTATTACGGAATTATAATTAAAACGAAAATAAAAAAGATATATTAAAATTTATAAAACGTATATATAAGTCGAATTTATTATTATCTCGATAATTCGATAAAAGCTTTTAGTTACGACTTATTTTAAAAGTTAATTTTTTCCTTGCTGCGGGCCGCCGGCGTTACGTAATAGTGCCGTAATCGGTACGCCCGTATTAGCGGGTTGCGGCCGACGGTTAGGGCAAATAAAGGAATAAATTTTTTTTTTTTTTTGTAATATATATAAAGGTTTAACCTACGTCGGCATTTTTTTTTTTTTTTTTGGTTAATAGTTCGTAAGGGTTATTATTTTTACTAGTTACGCCTTTTAATTATATAAGTTCGGATTTTAATGCTCCCGAACCGTTTTTAAAGCGTTACGGCGTCGGAATGTTATTATTAAGGGCTTTAATTATATGTTTGCGAAAGGCCCGGTTCGTTATATTATTAAAAAGGTTTTTAAATAAGTATATTTATATTGCGTTATTTTCGGGGCCCGGGCGTTATATTTGCGGAATAAGGGTTTTCTAAAAAGCCCCGTTAATTTTTTATTATAATACGATAACGTATAAGGCCGGCGGTTACCGGCTTTGGTTAATTAGGCGCATAAAGGTACTGATAAAGTCGGCGAACGCCGTTAATTTTTGCTTTAAAGCTTAAAAGTTTTTATGGGTTTACGTTAGAACGTCGACGGTGATATAAACCTGGTTTAAAAATAATAATATATTTTGTACGTTACGTTAACCGTACGTTTACGTTTTAAGATTTAAGGGATATGTTATTACGTTATTTATTTTATTACGTATTTACGAATAAACGTCGCTCTGGAATTATTAAATAACGTATATAATACGATCCGTTAAATATAAATAAGCGTTTCGGTTAATAATGAGCTTTAAACGTATTAAAAAGTATTAATTAATATATTTTTCCTAACGGATTATTAAATTTTTAACGTTACCTTTAAAAACCGGCGGCTCCGAACTACGTAAACGTTAATTTTCTGCTATACCGAAAAAAGGTTAAAATACCGGTAAGGCTTAGTTCGGACGGGATTATTACGGAACCGTTAACGGTTGGGCCGAAAAAGGTTACGGGCCGTTATTATTACGGTAGCAATATGTAAAATTATTAGGGCCAATATTCGATAACTTTATTAAGGTATTAATAAACGTTATTAACGTATTGTAAAAAAATTAAGCTGGTCGGGATAAATACTTTGCGGCTGTTAAACGTTTCCGTAATTGCGCGTTTTCGATTGTAATTTGCTTTATTTGTTATAACGATCGTTCCGTAATAATTAACCGTTTGCGAAGTTAATAATTTTCTTATAACGATTATTTTATAATTGCGATACGTTTTTATAATTAACTTTATTTACGTTATAAACGAAGGTAATTATTTTTAAAAACCGTAAAAACGTCCTTAAGGATTTTTTAAAGCTGTTCGTAAATTTCGAAAAGTTTGTCTAATAATGTAAAATCGTATATAAAACGAGCCGTAACAATAGCTAAATAAAGAAATTCATGGAAACTTTTTGGGGAATTTGTAAATTACGGCAGTAACGCCATATTATTACTTTACGCTTATTTAAAAGCCGGAATATTAGCATTTATAATGTCCTTTTCGGGGGTTAAAATATCTGGTAAAGTTATGGCGAGGATGCAACGTATTAGCAGCGGACCTAGGGTTTTTCGAGGTTTAGGTTAAGGCGAGATGATAATAAACTACCAAGTTTGTTTTTTAAGGTGCAACAAATTATTACGGCGCTAATCGTTTCTAAGGACTGGATAAAGTATTCTGTTATTATATGGAAGAAAAAAAAGGAAACTATCTCAAAGATGCGGAGCGCTTGTACCTATATAGCGTTATAGCTGCTTAGCTAAGCCGTAACGTTAGTACCGTAACACTTACGTTATAACAGCTGCTATTATAAAGAAAAAGCAAAGACTTTAAAAGTTAAATCCTAAAGCATAAATAAGTTATTTCGTTGGTTACCGATTTACAAATATCTACAAGATCTGGAACTTATTAATTAATAAGGTTATTGCTATTCGAAACGTATAATTTAACGAAAAGGTTACCTTTTTAGGTAATATTAAAAATTTAAAAGATAACTTTTTATACGTTATAAAAAAAAGTTATAAAAGTTATTCCGATAAGTAAAAATACCTAATTAAGTTAATAGCTTCCAAATACTTATGCAAAAAGAAAATAAAGACCTAAACGGAATAATTTAGTTACCGGTTAAGCAGGAAAATTAAATCCAGAAAGGTACTAACGTAAGAAGCGTACAAAATAAAAGAAAATAAGTTTATTTTTAAGGAATTAATTATCCTTATACGACTGTTATATTCGAATTATTTTTGTTCCCTGGATTATTACCTTTACCAGCATTTGCCCTAATAACTGTTACGATCATTACGCCGACGGAAAAAATCGAAGTAGCTTTAAATTTCTTTTATATTGTTTAACTTAAAGTAACGGTAAAAGATAAAGGCATTTTACGGGTAATCGGCGTAAGCCCCCCGTAGGTTCCGTACCAAGAAGGTATTATTCGAAACGATTATAGGATATAAAAAGCTGCATTTAATGCAGAACGTTTAGCCCCTTTTGTTAGTACGTACGATAGCCGGCCGGTAAGTTATGGAAAACTAAGGAAATTAGTTGTCCAAAGTACGCGTTATCCTAATCGGAAAAGTTATTATATCTTAGCATATAAAAAGGTATTTAAGTTACAAAACCGGGTATATAAACGTAATTTACCGCTACCGTTACGAGGCCATAAAAAGCTAAGTATATATCCGTTAAGGGAAATATTTCGTAAAGCCGAAAAAGCTTATTTACAAAGTTATAAAAAGATAAAATCCTGGGAAATTATTAATTAGTTTTTTGTTAAAGGGAAATAAATCCTAAAATGTATATAGGTATACGTTTACAAGTTTAATAAACATGGTTAACTATAAAAATGCAAGGCCCATTTTATCGTACGAGGCGATTAACAGCTAAAGAATGCTTATAGCGATATATACGTATTCATATTAACTAAAAGGTCGTTTCGAGCCTTAATCGCTATCGCGGCTAGGTTTAATCTAAAGCTTAAGTAATATAACGTTATAAACGCCTTCGTTAACGCAAATTTACCTTACGAAATGTATATAAAAACGTTCTTAAAATACCTTTAACGTAGGAAAATTCTTTTAATTAGGAAAGTATTATACGGATTAAAAGAATTACTTTTATTATAGTAAAAGGACTTTATTAAGACATTTAAAAAGCTAAGGCTTAACCCCGTTTTTTACGAACCTTACTGTTTTATCCGTTAAAAGATATTTATCTTTTTCTTTATAAACGATATTATTATAACATACTGCAAAAACGATAAAGGCCTCGCCGATTAGGTAATCCAATAAATACGGAAACGGTATACCCTTATAAGAAATAAAGACCTATAATAGTTCCTCGGCATCGAAGTAATCAGAAATAAAGCTAACGGAAAAATCTAGCTTTTTTAATCAAACTTTATAAATAAGTTGGTTAACCTAGTTTCAAAAAAAAGTTTGAATAATTTCCTAAATATGCTAATAACAAACGTCGAACTATTGCCGAATCCTGATTTGGCCTATTTAGGTTCCGTTAATAAATACTAGAAAAAGATCGGTTTTATTTTATACGTTATAATTAATATACGACCTAATATATCATTTGCGGTATTCCGATTTGCCCGATTTAACTTAAACCTTAGTAACGTATATTATAAAGCTACTAATCGCATTATATTATACCTAATCGGCATTAAAACATTAACGTTATAATTCGGGGGTAAAAATTTATTGGATATTTAAAATAATGTTTCTTTTGCAAATAATACAAGCGATCGAAAAAGTTCCTAAGCATATATTATAAAGCTATTTAAAGAAATAATAAAATAACGGGCGAATAAGTAAGATATAATAATTACTTTTATAACAAAAGCGGAATTATTATCTTTTACGTAAGCCGTAAAAAAAACCTTATTTAGCTTTCGATTAATTAAAAAGTTTAAAGTTAACCTGGATACATAACCGTTAAATATATAATACGATAATTAATAAATTATACGGCTTATCAACGCCGACGTCGCCCTATTACAGATAAAGTTACGGCATGTAGATATACATAACCACTAGTTACGAAAAGCCGTAAAAAGGGACTTAATTAAAGTGGATTATACGTTTACGGGCGATATGTTAGCTGATGGATTAACTAAAGCCTTATTACGTAAACTCTTTAAATATTTCAAAAAGCAGCTAGGACTAGTGGATATTACGGAAACCCTCGAACGACGGAGGAACATTTTGCGAGTAATTTCAAAGGAGGAATTGGCTGATTAGGAGGAATTAATCGCCGGAGGAGAGGTGGAATGGAAAGCTGTGGCTTTAGGGAGTGATAGGGGTGACGTAACGCAGTGACTGTGTCAAGGGGTTGAGGGGGTGTGTCAGCTAGCAGGGGGTGCTAGCGCACCCCCTGCTAGGGGAGGCTCCCTCTAATCGGAACTCTTATGTTCCGTGACTAGACTCCATAAAACTGCAGTGCGCGATTTAGAGCACCTGCAACTAGTTATTCAATACAACACAACTGATGTCCCTTATATCCGACAAATACCTTTTGAACCCTTTGAACCCCTTTGAGCCGTTCCCCTGGCTTAACCGGCTCAAGGCGCCAAGGCCTTAATGAGCCAATCAGGCTCGTTAGGCCCTTTTGAACCCTGCCACACCTTTTGAGCCAGTCACGTGATCCTTGGTCCACATCGGAGATGTATCCCACATCCTCCGACCGTCTGCAAATGGGCTAGGCCCTTTGGCCATAACAGATTGTTACTTTCGCTGGTTTTGCGCGGATTACCGCAGAATATCTTGGTATAATTGGACATAAAAACAAAAACTGTTAAGGTTGAATGCAGATTACGAGTTGTTAAATATTAAATGCCAGGCTTATTTATAGTAACTACAAGCTTTTTACGAGATAGTTATACGTTATTTTTAAGCGAATTTAAGACCTATACCGTATTTTTTGTACGTATTTTTGCTTCTCTCTGAAATAAGGACCACGTTACCGCTAGGTAGTTTTTTAGTAACTACTTTTTCCCGGATTGCCGTATTAAAGCTTTGCACGATATATCCTAACTTTTTCTTCTGTATATTTTCCGATTATTTTATAGCCTGGGTGATAGCGGCTTCGGTTATCTCTTGTAACTTCCTGCGGGTAACTGGTGCTTTGTTGTTGGAGTGCGGTCGTGGTTTGGCTTCCTCGGTGCGGAGCTCTTTGATTAACTGGAGAATCTTTTTATCCGCCCTATCAGGGCCCGCTAGGCTGGCGACCAGTCTTTCAAGGTGTTTCAGTCACTGCTGGGTCGCATTTGGCTTACGTTGTATCTGTGCGAAACCGGCCCGACCGGTATCAACTACTATCGACTCGTTTATACCGTAGAGTCTTGGCTGGCCCCCCCTCTATGAAAGATTTGGATAGATCGAATCGAGGCTAGAGATGTAAATAGTATAGTTTTATAAGACCCTGTCCATACACCTGGATGCATAAGGCTACGATATGCACACGCATGAGTTGACTAACTAGAAGGACCAAAACAACAAAAGGTTATAGTGGTAATGTCTCTTTTATACGCGTAAAAGAGTAAAATTTAGGAATTCACTAAATTCTATAGGTGGTTATATTAGGCGAGCTAAAAATAAAAATACATGATTTATTATTCAAAGAGTATAAAAGGATTTAACCCCTTTTTACACTTATATATTGCCATTTAGGTTTTTTGCCATTGTAATGTAATAAATAGCTAAGTGCTAGGGCAAGGTAATTGCAGACCAGTCGCAGAGTCGATTTTATAAAGTTGTTGTATTAGATTACTTCTGCCCGACTTTCCCTTATTCTTCCGGCTATAGCGGCTTTGTTACTTTTATTCGTTAGGAAATTATTAAAAATAAAATAAAAATAAAAATAAAAGTAAAAGTAAAGTTAAGTAAAATAAAAAAACAATAATTTTTCTGTAATATATAGCTTTATATGTTTTCAAGATACTTATATATTAAGAGGTAACGTGCCATACCATTAAACGACTCAAACCATTAAACGACTCGTTTTTCGGCACCTCGCAATAACAAATTTAAATTGCTCAACCACAACACATTAAATTAACCCAAATCAATCGTATACTTTTTCGTTAACCGCGTCTAAAGCTTCTAAATAAGTGTACGCGTTATATCAAAGCTTATTACGGACGCCATGTTGCTATTTTTTCCTTTTAACCTATATACGACCGATTACCTTCAGCAATTATTAGCAGCAATTCTTTGCCATAATTTTTCTGCCGGCTAAAAGAATTTGTTTATCCTGTATAATACGTATTCCTTTTTATTAAAAACGTTTATTTTAATCATTAAATTACGTAAGTATCAAGTTATTACCAAATTAAACCCGACGTACCCTGCTATACGCGCTGCCATACGCTGCCATACGCCCTGCCACACGCCCTACCACACGCCCTACCACAAGCCCCGCCACACATTAACGCGCCCCGCAAACGTCCCGTAACGCGAATTCCAATACGCCTTCCAACACGTTTCCCGACGTATATCTTCAACGTATAACAAACGGACAAAAAATGCTCACGTAATTAGGTTAAGGACTTGGTTAAGAATCGTTTTTTTGTCGGTCGGCTTTAATACTCGCAAAATGGAAATAATATTAGCTTAGATACGTTAAAAGGTAGCCGGTCGTAGGCGGGTTAAAAGGAAAAAATAACAATATAACGTCCGTAACAAATCTTGATATAATACGTATACTTATTTAAAAGCTGTAAATACGGTCAGCGAAAAAGCATACGATTAATTTGGGTTAACTTGATATGTTATGGTTAAGCAATTTGAATTTGTTGTTGCGAGGTGCCGAAAAACGAGTCGTTCAATGGTTTGAGTCGTTTAATGGTGTGGCACGTTAATAAAATGCAAATCATTATTACCTATAAAAAATTTTTATTATTTTCTTCCCTAAATAGCTGACTAGAGCTTATCTAGAAGCTACTCTATACTTTTTACCATATAAATCCTTCCTAGGTAGCGTCATCTTGAATTGCAACCTACTATATAGGATTACGGAGGTGTTTTAACCTGTATGGTATGACCCATATGGTATAAAGCTAGTAGGGTCTAGCAAGTTTCTTCTCGTTCATCTGATTGCTCGGTCGAGTCATCCATGATTTCTTTCCCTCTTTTGGGCCTCTGTAGCCGAATAAAATGTCCGGTGTTTTCTCGACGAGCATATCATTCCATTTGCCCCAAATTATGTAAATGCACAGCTTGACATAAACTGCAGGCACCAATAACACCGGGCCCTTTCCTCGATCTGGGAATTAAAGACGCCAAACAGCCCTATCAGACCCAAGATCAAAGCGAATACGTCAAAAACAGCTGTCACCAAAACAGCTCTTCAACTCCATATTTTCCAGCATTAAGCAAATGGTGAAGAGCACAAACAAGGCTATGCACCGGCTTACTCTTCTCGCAGGGGAGGTTACTGTGCGTCAGAGGGCAAATGAAGAGTTAAGCCGGCCGCGGAAAAAAAAAAATTCAAGGGATCGAGTTCTAGGTACTTATGGAAGGCCGGAAGTATTCGCCAACGGGCCGGAAGACGATAAAGGTCACAAGGCGGAAGAAGTCAACGCCTAGTAATGGCAACATCCCTACTCAAAATCACGGTTGGTGGTTCGAAGAGAGGACAAAATACATGAGACCCCATGGGAGAGGTACGGCGGACTCGCACTCATATACTCAACAGTATTGGAGTCCTGATCACATTCGAAAGTCACCATGGCTACATCGACCGATTTCCACACCGCACGATATAGAGCCGAACCTGGTCAACTTCAGGCAGAGAGCATAGATGCTTCGGGGTAGTAAGTATTATCCTGTTTGTTGTTTTTACCGTGGTTGGCCACCGCGTGTAATATTTCCCAAATCGGAAATTTACACGGCGACTAAAGGAGATTTACGCGTAATTTATTCCTAATAGGGTAGTTGATCCACTTCCAAGCCATCGCCTTCCTCGTGCTTGGAATTGCACCAAATGGAAAACGAGCACCAACCCGCTTATCGCTGAAAAGGGAAATTTAGACGGGTGATTCAACGTAATGCAGTTTTAGAAACAAGCATCGGTGCATCGTTTTGTTAAGAATAAAATGTTCCTACAAGCAAGCGATCAATATTCCGTCTTATGCGTTCTCCCATCTTGCTAATAAACAACAACCACCCAAGAGCATCAACTACTCTTCCAACTGCGGGTTGGCATTTTTTTATTGCTTATTAGTCGACACCTATCCCGCCATTTTCACGTTTCCCACCGCTTCGGCCTTTTTGCCCAATCACACTTGGACAGACAATATCCCCTATCAATGACGATTCAGTCAGCGTCAACCGCCATCGTAGCTGCACGAATCCAATCTACTGGTACATCAGGAGGATCGAGACTAAGGCAAGGCCGATTAATCCAAACATTGCAAACGGCCAATCTGTTCGGTATGCCCCCGGGTTATATTATTGCTGCTTTTGTTTGTTCGCTAAACGGCTTTATTTTCGGTATTAACATAGGTATTATCGGCTTTATAATCGTTATGGACGACTTTAAGCATTATATTAATGATCCTTCGCCGACGGTTTATAGTATAATTATATCCTTTATTTAAATTTTTACCGCTTTTTATTTTTTATTTTTCGTAAAACAAATTGTAAACGCTTTAAATCGGTTTTACGGAATTGCGATTAAGTTCTTAATGTTACGTCCTGGTTGGAACCGTCCCCAGGAATAGTCGGCCCCACCAGTGAAACAATTCCGAAATGAAGTTACGTAATTAAATCTGCTTAGTAAGGGACGTACTGAACAAAGGTAAGCATAGGTAATCCTTACTAAGCTTTAATGATTATAGGTAAACGGCTGCTTAGTAAGGAAGTTACTGAACAGCGCTAAGCTATAAAAAATCAAAAAGGATATATACATTCCTTATTTCCATAATCTAAATAACTTCAGTTTGCAATAATAATTAGTTACCCAAATTTACATCTGTTATTACCAAACGTAATTATTACTTTATTGCTTAAATTCTTACGGTACCATTACTAACATAAACCGTACGACTAGGTTTAATAGTTGGTTAAGCCTATAGCCGTTATACGTTATAAGCTTTTATTTAGTAATATCGTCAGACTTTAAGCAATATCCCCGATACCATGTTTCGGCGCCCCGAACCTAAGCAACAGCCTTTTGCCGTCCCGGAAGGGGATTCCGGCGACGAACAGATGCAAAGTATGCCTAAGGTATTTCAGACTGCCGGTCCCAACAAAGGAAAAGGACCAACGGGAGAAAAAACCGTACCGCTCCCTAATTAAAAAGAGGTCGTTGGACGAATAAACGACATATTCGAATAAATGCGACAACTCCATTAAAAGAACGCTTAATTTAAGAAGCGGCTGGACGGCATTGTCGCCGGAAAGGAGCCAGGATAAATCATTAAACTACTTAAGCCTAACCTTTTTAATGGAACTTTTATTCAATTGCGGTTATTCTTAACCTAGTGCCGAACGTATTTCCGTTATTTCCCCATTACCTTAATACCGGACGCAATTCGAGTTAGCTTCGTAACAGGACGGTTTACCGGCAACGCGGCCAAATGGTTTGAACCCGTTCTGCGGGAATATACCTTTACTCCGCCGGAAGAATAAACGGAAACGGTGCAACGAGTTTATAGCGATTATACGGAATTCGAAAGGACGTTAGAAAAGGTATTCGGAGTAATGGACGAAAAGATAAAGGCAAAAATGCAGATCAAAAACTTATACCAAAAGGGGTCCGTATCCAACTATGGCAACACCTTAATCCAGTTAACTTCGAAGCTGAATTAGGATCAGGAAGCGTTAATAGCCAGGTTTTTCGATAGCCTAAAGGGAAAGGTTTAGAAGGAGCTATTTAAAAAGAACCGACCTTAACATTTGGTGGATTATATCGCGATGGCGGTTAAGATCGACGATCGACAGTACGCTTGGAGAATTCGGTATTCCAAAAAACGTAACGACAACAAATTACGATATCCCGCCAATACTTTAGCACCACGGCAAACTAATACCTTTTATAAAACTTAATCAAAACCTATAAAACTGGGAGCCATCCAACCTAAAGATAAGAAAGTATTTACCTGCTACAACTGCAGTAAACCGGGACATATTGTACGAAAATATAAAAGCCAGAAAAAGGTATACTGGATTCCAGTCCCTAAGAATTAATACAAAAAAAAGTCGAGTAACAGAAGGACAATTAACATAATTCGAGTCAAAAATAGCAACGAACCCTTATCGATCGAAGTACGACAAAGATTGTAAAAAGCCAAGAAATTATCCTAGGTAACGGCCGAAAAGGCCAGAAACACCGAGCTCGCCGTTACCCAGTAAATAAAAGAACATAACGGATAGACGGAACTAATAAAGGATATACTAATAACCCGTATACAGAAAAAACGACAATAGCTTACTAATTAAGTTAAAGTCCATACCTAGTTACGAAAATACCAAACGTAAACGGAGGAGTTATATTCCGGAAAAGCTAATCGATATAGGAAAATCCCTGCAGTTAACTGCAAACGCCCGCAGTATAAAACGTACGAGGACGAAAAAGAATATATCGCACGAAAAATTATTCGCATATAGCGACAAAGGTTTAACTTTTACAGCCGAACAGGAAGCGACCTAAAAGACCAAAGGTAATATCGTTATATTCGTAAAATAGCGATAATAAAGGAAATCGACGAACTAGCAGCAGCGAAAAGCTGGCCAAAAGGAAAGCATTATCTAGTAGGAAAACCCTAATGCTATTATAAGTAATGTAATTACTAAACATAAAAAAAACTGATTTAAAGGACGGTAAAAAAGTATTGCTAAAAAATGATTACCGATTTAGGAATCCAGTTAGCCCATATAAGAAACCCGGAAGAACGAGCGGCCATATAAGAAAAGATTCGCTCCTTTTTAAGTAAAAACTGGAAAACTTTAGAACAAAAGTACATTACCAAAAAAGCGTTCCAAAATTAAGTGGAATACTTAATAGCAACGTTACGCTTATAAGAGAAATAATTAAAGTAAATCTAAAACAAAAATAAAAGATTCGAAGAAAGAATTTAATAACTCGAAAACGACCTAAAAGATTTAAGCTACCTATAACGGGCCCCCAGGCTGGCAAAAAGAACGAAAGTAAACAACAATACTTTAAAAAGGCTTTAAACGTAATAAAAGCATTACGAAAGAAACCTATTACGGTCGAAGTACGAATTAAAAACAAACGATATACCGCATTTGTAAACTGCGGAACGTAAAAAGGTAATTATATTATCCCAGAAATAGTTAATAAACTACAGTTACTATGGAAAAACAAGAAGTACCCTTACGAAGTTAAAAACGCCGAAGGTCAGTTGTTCGGCTACGACAATAAATAAGTCCGTTACAAAATTAATTACCTTAAAACCTTTATCGAAAGAAAAAAACAAATTATTAATTTCGACGTTATCGGCATCGAAAATTATGACATAATCCTAGGATTACCATAATTAAAACAGTACAACCCGGTTATTAATTAAAAAACTCGCAAAATAAATTACGATCTATTTTCCACAAATAAGTTAAAGGATAAAAAATTTTAATATTCGATTAATAAAGTAAACGAATACAGGCATAAGGATACGACAAAAACCTTACTACCCAAAAACATACGACATATTAAAAAAAAAGGGCATAACCGAAAAATACGACGCATTATCGCCAACCTTAAAGCAAAATTTAAACAGATAAATAACGATTTAAAACGACCGCCCGAAAAGCCGTTAAAATAGATAACTAAAATACCTCCACAGTATTACAAATACGATAAGTTATTCAACAAAGAACTTAATACCAAATTACTAAAACATAACGAATAAAATTACGAAATAATCCTTAAAAATAACAAAAGTACCGCCTTTTATCTAATTTACAACCTGAACTATGCCGAACTACATGCATTCCGCAATTATCTCGAAAATAAGCTTCAAAAAGGATGGATTCGACGTTCCAAGTCGCCCGCCGGATACCCTATATTCTTTGTACCAAAAAAAAGGGGGAAACTTCGACTTATAGTCGACTACCGACAACTCAACGACATCACAGTTAAGGACAAAATACCATTACCGCTAATCACCGAAATAAAAAATCGCCTACACGGAACAAAATAATTTACAGCTATCGACCTTCGAAATAGCTACAACATAATACGAATTAAGGAAAGATATAAATAGAAAACAGCTTTTAAAACAAAATACAGCCTATACGAATACTTAATTACCCCTATAGGATTAACCAACGTTTTAGCAACTTTTCAGCGAATAATAAATTATGTATTACGAAAGCACCTGGATATTTTTGTCGTTTGTTACCTTAACGACATTCTTATCTACTCGGAAACAAAAAAAGAATACGAGAAACATATCCATCAAGTCCTATACGTATTACAAGATGCCAAACTTTTGGTCAACACCGAAAAAAGCCACTTCCATAAACAAAAAGTCAAATTCTTAAGGCACGTTATTACGCCAGGACAAATTTGCATAAACCTTAAAAAGTTATCAGCAGTTAAGGATTGGGCATAACCCACTAATATTAAAAAGATATAAGCGTTTCTGGGATTCGCCAATTATTACCGACGATTCATACGCAACTTTAGCAAAATAGCTATACCATTAACGGAACTTACCAAGAAAAACAAACCATTTAAATGGATAACAAAAAAAAACACAGCTTTTTAACGTATCAAGAACGCCTTTACTAATAAACCAGTACTAATCATATATAACCCAAAGCAACCAGTTAAGCTAGAAACCGATACTTCGGACTATACCTTAGGAGCTATAGTTAAACATCGAAACGATTAAGGGAAACTTTACCCTATCGCGTTCTATTCTTACAAATTACATAAAGCTAAACTAAATTACCCCATCTACGATAAGAAGTTCCTAGCTATTATTAATACCTTTAAGGAATTTAAACATTACCTTAAAAACAATATGTACCAAATCAAGGTATACACGGATTACAAGAATATCATACATTTCTTTACGACACGAAAACTTATCGGAAAACAATTGCGTTACGCAAAAAGCCTTTCTGAATATAACTATGTCATTATCCATCGCAAAGGATCAAAAAATGGCCGAGCAAACGCACTTAGCAAACGACCTAACTTAAAAGAACCCAAGGTCAAAGTACAACAAATAATCTTCGACGTTATACCCGAAAAACATCTGAAACAACGACGAATTGCTGCAATACGAGCGATACCAGCTAATCTACATTAACGCATCCAACAATATAATGCTAATTAGCCGACAAAATACCAAGCAAACAAAATACAGATCCCCAAGGACCTACAAAAAGACTTAACACGAGAAATACATAAACATCGATTAACATAAACATCCAAGGATTTACAAAACCCTAAAACGATTACAACGAACGTATTACTTCCCTAAAATAAAGGTTACAGTACAGAAAATAATACGACAATGCTACCTTTGCGACAAGGCAAAAGCACGACGACATAAACCCTACGGAAAACTGCAACCATTACCAGTCGCTAAACGACCATGGGATTTAATCACATTTAATTTCATTACCAAATTCCCCTTATCGGAGGACCCGATTACAGGAATATACTATAACAGCATTTTTGTAATCGTTAATCGATTTACAAAATTCTTTTATTTTTTACCTTACAACGAAAACACCAATACAAAACAATTTACATACATTTTCCTTAAACATATTTTCAGCATCTATGAATTTCCAGCAGAAATTATGTCGGATAAAGGCACCACCTTTACTTCGAAGTTCTGGCAAAAACTAATAGCTCAGCTTGGGTTAAATTACAAATTATCCAGCGCATTTAAACCGCAAACAGACGGACAAACAAAGAAAATTAACCAAACGCTAGAAACGTACCTACGATACTATATTAATTACGAACAAAATAACTAAGTTAAAAAGTTACCAGTTGCATAACTAACCTATAACACTAGCTACCACGAAAGTATCAAAACGATACCAGCAACTGCCAATTTTGGATTTACACCTAAGGTTTACCGAGATTCATAAAAGGATAAACCAACCAACATTAAAGCAATCCTTACATTAAAACAACTAAAATAACTGCATATAGAAATAAAGTCAAAACTCGAATTCGTACGCAACCAAATAAGCAAATATTACAACCAGAAAAGGTTAAAAAAACCAACCTTTTCGAAAGGGGAGATAGTTTACCTAACCACCAAAAACATTTAAACCAAAAAACCAAACAAAAAACTCGACTTTAAGTACATCGGCCTATACAAAATTATCAAGAAAATTTCGGAAAACAACTATAAATTGGAGCTGCCAGCGAAAGTTAAGCTTTATCCAATTTTTCATATTTCCTTACTAAAATCAGCAGCCGACACGATCAAAGTCCACACGGAACGAAAAAACGAGGCAAAGGAAAAACTGCCTAAGTACGAAGCAAAAAGAATATTGGCCACACGAAAAAAAGAGGGACTTACACAGTACCTCGTTAAGTAAAAGGACCATCCAAACTCCGAAAACACTTGGGAACCCGCGAAGAACCTTATAAACGCCCAGCGCCTCTTAAAGAACTTTCACCAACAACGTCGGAGGAACTAAGGTTAAAGGTACCCCAGCCTATATCATTCGGGAAAAGCTATTCGATTGTTTCGGGAATGGACCAGTTATCTAGCCCAAAAGCTTAAGCAGCGGCCGACACGTTCGCTTGCTCCAGTTGTTCCTGTTCTTCCAGTTCTTCTAACGACTCTAGCTCCCGCTATACCATTTTAACCCCCTTAAAACGAAGGAAAACCTTTTGTTTTCGAAAACGGATCAACCGCGCAATAGCCTCGTTCATTTCTTGTTAATAACGTTTCATTTCCTCTTGATAACGTTTCTGCAACTCCAGAAAACGTTTTTCCGCCAAAACCTCTTCCCTTTCTAATCGTTAGTTCTCGGTACGAATATTTTCCGAAAAGGACAGCGAAACGCCACTCCCATCACAAGCGGAACCTCGTTTAATACAAGTCTTACATTTCGAAACGTCCTCCATCATTTTACACTTCCAACTTTTGTCAAAGCAAAAGGAACAAGGTATAACTTCAAAACTGAATTCGTCAAAAAGTAGCAAAAGGTTCTTACGACGAACTGTAGATAACGGCGTTACTCGAAATTGTTTAATGATACGACCTAACATAATAAAAAGATAAAAACTTACAGGAAAAAAATCTAATCTTAAAAACAAAATCTAAGGAAAAGGGAAATCGTATTACGTCCTGGTTGGAACCGTCCCCAGGAATAATCGGCCCCACCAGTAAAACAACTCCGAAATGAAATTACGTAATTAAATCTGCTCAGTAAGGAACGTACTGAGCAAAGGTGAACATAGGTAATCCTTATTAAGCTTTAGTAATTACAGGTAAGCGGCTGCTTAATAAAAAGGTTATTAAGCAGCGCTAAGCTATAAAAAATCAAAAAGGATATATACATTCCTCATTTCCATAATCTAAATAGCTTCAGTTTGCAATAACAATTAGTTACCCAGATCTACATCTGCTATTACCAGACGTAACTATCACTTTATTGCTCAGATTCCCACGGTACCACTGCCAACATAAACCGTACGACTAGGTTTAATAGTTGGTTAAGCCCATAGCCGTCACACTTAATTTTTGCTTTAAACGCCGCTTTAAAGGCTGGATCGATCCATATTTTTATGTTTATAATCGGCCGCGTCGTCCAGGGTGTCGTCGAGGGCCTTTACTTTGGTATATTTATCGTTTACATCTACGAAATTTTGCCTTCGAGGTACCGTAACGTTTTTATTACCGCACCTTAATTACTTACCATTTTCGGTATAATAACAACCTTTCTTACGTATTATGGAACGGTAAATATTAAATTATCTTTTTTATAGCGTTTATTATTCTTATTACTTGCTGCGTACGTATTTCTTTTCGCCGCCATTATTTTCGTATAGCTTTTTCCCTTTTTGCGATGGCTTTCGTTTTATGGCAGGACCGACGAAGCTGAACGTATTTAGAAAAAATTTAGGGTTGCAACCGTCGATCGCGAAAAAATTATAAATAAAATCGAAAGTTCCGTTATCGAGATGGATTTCGGTACCGACGTAGATAACTTTTTAATTATGGATACGGCGGCCGAAAAGCCGACGCGGAGGATATGATTTAAATTAAGGAAGGATAAATTATTTAATATTTTTTTACCCGACGTACGTATGCGCTTTTTTTTAATTGTTTTTTTTATGGGTATATAATAATTTAGTGGTATTAATAATATACTTTATTATACCTTATTATTTTTCCAGCAAGTAAATATAAATACGAATTAATTTATATTCCTAACTTCGGGCGTTTCGGTTATTTTAGTTTTCGCCGTTACGATCTTCGCCATTATTTATGCCGACTAATAAGGCCGGCGTATTAATACGATCGTAGGCGGTTTAAGAATAGCAACTATTATATTCCTAATAGGCGGCCTTTACGCCGGGGAAGCAGTAAGTAAAAATGCTGGCCGATAGGTTATTATCGTATGCATTTATTTGTTTACCGTTTTTTTTTTTTTTTGTATATTGTGGGCCGTAAGTATAAAGTTATACGCCGCCGAGATTCAGCCCTAGCGTACGCGCGTTAATGCTATTAGTATCGCGTACGGCAGCAACTGGATCACTAACTTTCTCGTCGCGCTGTTCATTCCGTCGCTATTAGCTTACTCGAATTACGGAGCATATTTTTTGTTTGGGGCATGTATGCTTTTTACTGCTCTTGTCTGTTATGTGTTTATGCCTGAAACTCGTGGCAAGAATCTGGATGATATCGATCGAGCTTTCCATGGCAAGAGTCCGGTAGATGCGTTGAAGCGGCTGGGAAGAACGAGTGGCACCGAGTATTGAGGCTTGATTTAGACGATGTCCCATACGACAATCCATCCCCCCAGCGGCAGGGAGATCAAATCCCAGAAAGTTAAATTGCTCGAAGAGAAATTCAGCTGTCTTATTTACTTCTACTGATTAAGGCAACCCCCCCACCAACGGGCCACCCCATCAACGGGCCACCCCACATCCGCGTAGCGCGTTGATCCACTTACTGATTTCTTTCCTTATAAAAGGCGTCTCAACAACGCGTTAGAAAATTGAAAAAATTATCTTCTTATTTACCAAAATCTGCGCTTTCGAATGATATGCAGCTCTTAGCTCAATTCCGTGCGGCGCAAGCGATTGACGAGGTCAAACGTGGGAGATCCCTGCGTTCGGCCTCCAAGGGTTACCAGGTTAACAGACAATATATAACACGCCGTATCGAAGGTGTGCCGACGAAAGAAGAGGTTAACGAGGTTCGCCAGAAGCTATCACGAACCCAGGAGGAAGCTTTAGCCTATTGGGTCATCGTATAGGGTTATTTAGGTTATGCGCCACCCCATTCCCGATTTCGCCTATACGTACAGCGCCTCCTGATTAACAACGGCAGCCCTGAACGCCTAGGAAAAGGTTGGGTAGCCCGATTTCTACGCCGCCATCCTGAAATCAGAACTTTTAAGGGTACGACGATTGATTATAAGCGTTTAAATGGCGCTTCCCCGGCCTTTATTAACGTTTTATTCGATCGTTTCGCCCTGCCGGAGGTTAAGGTTATCAAATAGGGGAACCGATATAACGCAGACGAGATCGGAATAATAGAAGGCATAAGGGAAAACGTTTTCGTTTTTGGAAAAGCTTTTAAAAAGGCTATTTTTTTAAAGGATGCCTTTAAAAGGAAGTGGATTATTATAATCGCATGTATTAATATTAACGGGCGTTCGTTGTTATTACTGGTGATTTTCAGCGGCGTTAACGTATAATAATAATGGTTTCCCGACTTTAACGATAAAGCATACGAAAGCTGGTACTTTATTATTTCGGAAAACGGCTGGACGAATACCGAAATCGGCTTAAAATGGCTTCGCGAGGTTTTTATCCTTAATACCAAGCCTGAGGACCCTGACGAGTGGAAGCTTTTAGTTATCGACGGCCATAACAGCTATACTAGCGAAGACTTTATGTAAATGTGCTTTTAGAACAAGATTTATATTATCTTTCTGCTTGCTTACGTTTTTTATGTTTTTTAGCTTTTCGATGTAGGTATATTTGCTACCTTAAAGCGGAAGTTCCGTTACTGGTTCCGCGAATGTTGTTACGGGCGGGCTTCCGAGGCCATAAATAAGACCGACTTTTTTTGGGCGTTTTCGAAAGCGTAATACGAAGTTATGATAATTTCGAAATATATCTTGAAAGGTTAAGAAGTAATAGGTTTGCGTTTTATTAATAAAGCGAAGGTGTTAAATAACAGGTACGTCAGGGAAGGGAGGAAAATAGCAAATGTACTTACCCCGAGGTCGGTTTGTACCTTATTACGCCTTGACTTCCTTGCTTAAACGGCTGCTTTAGGTATTAAAACATTTAAATTATCTAAAGATTTAACCCGAATCGAGAAATCCCTAGTGGAAGTTGATTTAACTTTCGGAAATCCTATTATACGCCTTTTGTTCCGCAAGTTCGCGAAAACCCTTGACGATAAAATAAGCAAACTCTCCGCCGCCGAGGTCCATAACAGTTAATTAACTGCAGCCCTTAAAAAAGCGAAGCTTAAGAAACGTAGGAAAGTGCAGCCCGAGCCGAATGAAGCTTTTGTAAAGATGATATCGGTTAGGAAGGTAAAGGTAGGGCTTAAGGCCCTTGCGAAGGGACCCTTTATTGACATTCGGAAAAATAAACAGTAAGATAAGCTTTCCGAAAGCGAAGAAGAAAGCGAGGAGGAAGCAAATTGCATCATTGTACGTATGCGTTAGTTTGGAATCAATTAACTAAGTGGTTGTTGAGATATTGTTATTTGAATTGAAGGGTTGTGGTGGCGATGGCTTCAAAAACGGGTGGCCCGTTGATGGGGTGGCCCGTTGGTGGGGGGGTTGCCTTAAATCTTGAGCATGACGGAAATGTGAGAGAATCCTCCATGTTTGCCACAATGATAAGTACACCATCACCAGCTCTCGGAGAAAGGCCGTAGTACAAAAAAATTAAAAATTAAAAATTAAAAATTTAATAATTTAATAATATACGGCGAAATAAACCAGGTTTAAAGTTAACAGCTTAAATAAATATAAAACATTTTATAGTTAAATTTTTCGATTAAAGCGTATTCGAAGTTCGTTTCGTTATTAAATAAAGCTAAACATTTAGCTAATATTGATACGTTAAAGAGGTAGCGGCTAGATTAGAGGCAGCTTGACAAAGTTCCTACCGAGTTACAAGAAGGAAATATCCTTGATCCTACGGCTATTAACGAACCATCGGGGACAAAGCAGGTCAACTGGACTATCCTGTTCCTGAAGTCATCACTGCTGACGAGCTCGACAAGCACCACAGATTCGGTCCGTTTGGCAAGCTTCAGAAGCTTGGATGGCTCTGAATAGGGGCAATCAACAACAGGCAGCTTGGGAAGGCCCCTAACGGCAGACTAGCGATTTTGAGTCTGAAATTATTCTAACTTGGATATACAATATTCAACGCGGTGGAAATCTGACGGTGCAGTACCAGCGAGCGTTTTGCTAAAACACGAAGCCGCGGAGAGGCCGTTCGTCACAATACACAACCAATAAGTCCGAAGCGGTAAGAAAGAAATGCCAAATCGGCTATTCTGAACCGGCATCTCTCGCCAAAAGAATGGAAGCTAATTCCAGCTTTCCAGAATGCCTTTCAATCGTTCAAAATAATCTTAAACCAGCTTCAAAAGAATGCAATAGTTGGCAAAGTGGTACGCGTCCGGAGGATATGATGAATATTTCCCGGTTACCGAGGTACTTCTTAACTACCTTGAAAGGGCAAATAACGGGGAAATACTTGGCGAGAGGAGAAATGACTATAGAGGGAGGAACTTTACGAATTTGATCCCTTCGGAGGGCAGATAAAAGAACTTGTCCACTCCTTAAGGCGTACGTAAGGCTTGGTTGGAAAAAGCCGAACGATTACTATCCAAATCTTAAGCACCTGGCGGAAGTAGCAGCCGCTCTTTTACATCCAACCAAGAAGTGGGCGACCTCCGAGAGCCTTGACATCGCCTCTGTAGTCGGTAGCCGCATTCTAGCCATGGCACTAGCCACATGCTGGCGGGCATTATTGTTCGCTCAAATGTTGCCCGACTTCCTCTGCGGATCGTTTAAATCCGGCAATAACCCTAGCTACCTCCGACTCTCGAGTCGATCCGCCCGTCCACGCGACGTGGCTAAAGCCAGCTCTCTTCATGCACCCTTCCCAGGACTCAGGACCGGCGAGGACGTATGAGCGCCCATCCTGGAATAACCACCAGCCCTCCAGCAGGCCAAAGACGATATCGAACCAGGGCATCCTGCGCGTGAATTCAACCAAGGCTACGAATCCATAAGGTTGCAGGAGCTTGTAAACATTCTTCAGCGAGCTTGACAGGTTGCTCGTAGCGTGCAGGCAATTAGCGGCGAGCACAATGTCATACTGGCCAAGATACTCGGCTGGAGGCTCCTTTTCTATGTTCAGAGTCGCGTACTTCATGCAATCGTACCTAGAGAACTTTCGTTTACCCGCTGATACGAACGATGACGAAATGTCGGTAAAGGTATATTCGATTGGAATGCCTAGTTGTACGAGTCGATTCACCACCCATTTTGTCGTCGATCCCGTGCCCGCTCCTATCTCTATGATGCGGAAGTACTGCCTGGGGCCAAGCGCCGTCACGCTTAATGTTGTTTCCATAAAGAGTGTTAAGAGTTGCGACATGATCACGTATACGGGGCTGGTACTGTACACATCCTCAAGGATGGTCCGATTCGCCTTAGACCCGAACAGGACGGTAAGGGGATTTTTCGCTCCGCTTATCAGGTCTGCAAGGTTAGACCCGCAAAGGTTCAAAAGTTCGTGCTCCTTAGCATGCTGAGGAAACTCTTTCGTTATGTCCTGGAATAGGGCGCTAGAGTGGGTGGTGCCAGTACGCCGTTCGCCGCGAATATAACCTCTTCCGTTATGATCGATAAGCCTCCCTTCCCTTAGAATTTCGTAAAGTACGTGGCGCAAGTGACGGTGTTGTGGTAGGACGTTTAACTGGGGGACTTCCTCGCCGGGATTCAGGCTGTCCAGGTAGACGCCTAGGTCGGCAAATGCCTCAACGACGTATGCGAGCACCAGCCGACAGTTCTTTTCATACACATTATCGAAGAAGCCATTGAAACTGTATTCAGCCGCTAGCTTTTCGAAATGTGGTTTAATGATTTCAAATGACTTGATAGCATGGGGGAACATTAGCTTTCTAGCCATCTGTGAAGTGAATGTAGGCCAGCTCCTGTGAACGCTGCTACCACTGTCGGGTGACAAGTCCGGCGCGCCCGGTTCCGAAGAGAGGAGAGACTCCGTCTCCCTAAAGCTTGATGATGTAGGTGTAATTTCATTCACGATTATGTCGGTGAGTTCGCCAAAGTTGCTTGTCATAAGCTGAGCTAGATCGACTGTCACATCGAACGTTTCTCTTATGTCGCTTATCAGCTCTATGCAGAGCAACGAGTCCAAGCCAATATCAGTGAACTTTGTTGAGCGGTCAATGCCACTTGCTGGAAGCTGGACGTGATTGCTAATGATGTGAGCCAGCTGTGACACTACGCTAGCATTTCGGGCCATGTCCTGAGGAATTCGGGTGTTGACCTTTTTGGGATTCCCGTCTATTCGAGTTGTTGTCCGCATGGAGCTAGGGGGAGAAGGTGACAATATCCCAAGCTGGGACCTTAATGTCACTGGGCCCTTTCGGGCTCGGATGTAATCGCGTATGGACGCGAATGTCTGCAACTTCTGAATATCGGCTTGCGGAATCGAAATTCGAAAGATTTTCTCCATTTCTGAGGCGATCTCCGTCGACAATAGGGAGTCGATACCAAGCTCATGAAGTGGCACGTCCTCCTCAAACTTTTCCCCCGGCGTCAATGTCAACTTGCTTAGCACCTGGCGGAGTTCATTACCAAGATCATCCGTCTCGTCCTCGTCTGATGGCTCTAGAGTGGCTGTTGATGCACGAGTTATCTCTTGTATTGGAGGCGCATGAGAAATACCAAGTGAAGGACTAGGTGAAGAGACTTGCTCTCTTGAGTGGTGGTTGGAGCTGTTTATTTGTGTTGTTTTCGAAACATCAACTAGAATTGAGGCTTGGGGGGGTGAAGACACACTTGTGTAGATGCCGTCTCTGTTCATGTATGCTGTGTTTACTTGGGAAAGAGACTTCCGAAGTGAGGCTATAGGCACTCTGGTAAAGCCTACACCATATGCGACCATAACAAGCTTGCTTGTGGTCGGCTCAACGACCAGCACATCACTGCTATGCCGCTTGTCATCGGCCGTAATAGTTATCGCAATAACGTTCCATGGACCGTTTAGCTTGTTACCGAAGTCCGGGGATAGCTGAACGCGATCAATATGAGTGCAGATAAAGGCCACGTCTAACGCGCAAGGAGACAAGCAGTTGAGGTATAGTCCAGGAACCTGGAGGAAAGTTTCGATTCCCACCGGATTGCAGAATAGTCTTTGGGCTGCGATAGGCTGTGCCTCGGGCAGAGACACTTGCGCAAGAACAATGCCTCCATCCGTTGAGAGCTTGAGGATGCCCTTATAAAAATCATGGTATTGTACAACCCTAGAGAGCATTTGGTAGATTAGGGGACCGCTGACGGCGGCAACTCCCAGCCGAGAAGCAATCCCTTCAAATCTTCCATAGTGGAGAAACACGCCGGCCCGGGCGAAATCAGCTGAAGCAATCCTGTCTTCCGGCGAAATAATCGAGACTTTGCCGGATGCATATAAGGTGGCTTCTGATTGATCAGGAGCATCGCGTTCTTGAGCTCGAAAAGCAGCGTCCCAGTGATATCCATCCCTGTCTGATTGCGTAAATAACATCTTGAGGATTTTGTCGCGGCTTATCCCAAGCGAAGCTTTTATTTCTAGTCGCTCTAACCGGGCATAGGGCATCGACGGTATATTCTTAGCACAAGCAAGCTCCCTGGCGGCTCGCAAAGCGAGCTCGACGTACAGTGAAGCAGGACACAGAGGCGTCTGCAGCGGCGCGTGGCCCTGGACGAGTATTTTCCATTCCGTAGACCTTGGATCGATAGTGAAGACAGCCTGTTGCTGTTCAATATCCTCAAAGCCAGAAAAGGTGATTAATACTGGCTCCGGCTCCATTTTCGGGGTCTTGGGATTCAACACTTTCCTGTCCCCAACCAGATTGAAATCGAGCCAATGCTTCGTCCTCTCGAACTGATAAGGGGGGAGATTCAATGAGTGATAGTGTCCCTGTTGGGCGTGATGGAAAGGCCAAAATTGCACATGGTGGCCGTTTCTCCACAACCTAGCTGTTGTGTCTGCTAACACGTCCATGCTGTTCTCTAGGTTTAAATTGCCAGGGCAGAAAAGGTGGGTTTGGGGCTGAGCCTGGGATAAGCAGCGCCGAGCCATGCTGGTAATGGAAGAATTGGAGCTAGCTTCTATCCATGTGCAAGACCCGTAACGCACTTCGATTCGTTTGATGGCCTCATTGAAGTATACTGGCTCGCGGGTATGACGAACAATCATATCAGGCGTAAAGGAAGACCAGCTTTCGCGATCAGAGCATGTCTCGGTGTGAATTTTTGGCTTGTTATATGTCAAAGTCGATGCAAGCCTCTTTAAATCGGGGAGGATCGGGTCGAAAAATCTCGAGTGAAATCCATGAGTCACATCCAAAACCTTGTACTTGAATGCAGATGACTTGCGAATTACTTCAACAACCGATTTGATCTCTGCCGTGGATCCGACTAGAACATGACTGTTAGGCCCATTATAACACGCTACTTCGACACCAGGCGAAGATTCTGTTCTCTGGACAGATGACATCAAACCCATAGTGGCTTGATGGTCGGCGTCTAAAGCTATCATCGAGCCCCTTTCAGTTCCCCATTTATCTTGTATTAGGGTAGCCCGACCGTGCACCAGTTTGAGTCCATCAGCTAGTGAGAGGACGCCAGCCACTGCCAGAGCGACAAGCTGCCCAAACGAATGCCCGATCACACAATCAACTTTCAAGCCACAATCGATCCATGACTGCGCGCTGGCGTAGTGCAGGGCAAACTGCATGGTCTGTAGCGAGACAACATCATCCGTGAGCGTGGGATCGAAAATCGCCGGATATAAACTTTCGTGGCCCAAACGCTCCAATATATCATTGCATTCGTCTAGACGCTTGCGAAAAAGAGCACAGCTGTCGTAGACAACTTTGCAAAGACCGATAGAGCGACTTTGCTGTCCACCGAATATCAAAATCACGGGATTGTGACGTGAGTTCAGGGGAGAAGCTTGCGCTTCGGGATTCGAGGCACCGAGCAGGAGTTGCTGAGCTACCTCTGACATTGTAGATACAGCTGTCGACAAGATGTAGGGTAAGGTGCGATTTTGCTTATCGCTCAGATTATAGGAAAGATCTGCTAATGCCTTCGCTTCAGACGTAGGAGACAACGATGAGATATATTTCCGTAGCTCTGCACAATTCAGATCTAGGCTTTTTGTGGTGTTTCCAGATACAATTAGAGGATATTTCGTCAAGTAATTTTGTCGTGCTGGCGTAACACCTTGATGAGGCGGCTCTCTGACAATCATTGCGGTAATGCTACCTGCCGCACCGTGGTTGCTTACGCAAGCAATCAAGGGCTCAGCTGTCCAAGGAATGGTTTCTGTGGGAATGTGAAGCTGTCCGGGCACCAAGCTGATTTTGGGATTCAATTGGTTGTGACTGGCTTGCGGAGGGATTGATCTCTTCTGCATCATCAGAAGCGTTTTGATAAGCCCAGCAACGCCAGACGCGCCTTCTGTGTGGCCGATATTCCCCTTCACGGAAGCGAAGTGCAGAGGTGCCTTTCGGTCCTGGCTCCCAAAAGCTTCTCTTATGGCCTCAAACTCTAGTGGATCCCCTATAGGTGTACCGGTACCATGAGCCTCAAGGTAAGAAACCTCATCCGGAGCGACGTGAGCTAACTCCATGACTCTACGGTACATGGCGATCTGTGATGGGCTATGGGGGACCGTAATTGGGGTTTCATTGCTGCTTTGTTTTACGCAGGTAGAAAGGATAGTGCCGATGATCTTGTCGCCGCTGGCTAGAGCTCGAGAAAGGCGTTTCAGTACTACGAGACCGACGCCCTCGCCTCGACAGTAACCGTCAGCGCCAGCATCGAACGATTTGGTCGAACCAGTTGGACTCAGAAATGATGCTGCTGCCAGATTTTGGTATAAGTGAGGGTTGGTAAAAACCGAAACACCGCCGGCGATCGCGATGGTACAGTCGCCGTATAGAATAGCCTTACAAGCGGCGTCAATGGCGCTCGCGGATGACGAACAGGCCGAGTCGAAAGTTATTGAAGGTCCTGTAAAGCCGAAGAAGTGGCTTATTCTTCCGGCGAGAAATGCTCTCAGAGTTCCTAGCGCTGAAAAGGCATTAGGCGGATGACTGGCAACGTTTCCATCATAATCTGACACGCACACCCCGACAAAGCACCCTACGTCGGAAGCCTTCTCACGCAGCCCAAGATACCCCGAAGATTCTAAAGCTTGATATGCGACCTCTAAAAGTAATCGCTGGCCCGGATCCATAAATGCCGCTTCTCTGTCGGATTTCTTGAAGAACCGATTATCGAAGCTATCGACGGCACTAAGGAAGTTGCCAGAGAAGATCGACCTGTCACTGCTACGCCAATGGTGCTGGGCCGGAAAACGTCCTGCCGGGAGCTCGGTCACCATGGACAATCCTCTATCTAATAGTCGCCAGTACTCTTCCAACGAATCCGCTCCTGGAAATTTGCATGCCATGCCGATGACAGCTATGGGATCAAGTGTTGAATCCCTGGGCGATGCAGCTTGAGGCTTGGAGCTTAGTTTCTCCATCACGGCTGTTCATGGTTTGAAGGAGGCCAACTTCATAGAACTGAAGAGTAGATGTAATATAGAAGCAGCGTCGACATCCACAGGTGTGTCAACCTACAGGGAGGGCAACCTAATGGTGCAAATCCGCTAGCCGCACAAACTGAACTGAGGCCAACCTTTAGTGGCATGTCTCCCCTCCCCTGCCTTTTTGCATATAACATCGAGTCGCTCATCAGGGCCCTGGGGCTCCTTCTCCAATTTCCCCCGTATCGGTCCTTAGCTTCGTGACATTGAATATGGTTCGCGGAGAGGTCGCTTCGGTGGCATATTGTGATGCGTAAGTGGTACCTGATCCTGCTAGCAGCCAGGTGTGTTATGCTGACCGAATGCAGTGTCCGGACGTCATTGCCTTAAACGTACTAGTAATGTAATACCAATACTCAACTGGACGCGACACGAATGTTGTCAGCACAATTGTAACCGTGGGGGTTAACAAATTGCAGGATTCACATATATGGAGATGTAGTACCTACTTAAAAAGCGGTTCTTGGTTAGGTACTGTTTGCAAATGATACCCATGTAACTCTACGAGCAGCAGGGTAGATTTGCCTGTCCAAATACACATATGTATGCGAGATTGTGTACTAGGTATAACGTGGAACAAGCGAGCATGCTGGGTAATATTGATTTATCAGGCACATACATATGTACATGTATCTACACTCTTACTCGCCTCAAAAGGTAGAGTTAGCAGTGTAATGTAGTCGTATGAAGCTTACTGTATCCAGGCGGGCCCCTGTGGAAGCTTTGACGGCAAACCAGGCTAGGTAGCCACGCGTATTCCAGCCTGCCTGCCAACTAATTAATCTAGCTGAACGGATAATCCATTCCCCCTGATCAGTGTACATTAAGGTAAACGGAAGAACGGCCTTTTGGGTGTAAATATATAATTTGCCGATTGGTTAGGCATGTGTCTGGCAATTAGGATCATGGAGGATGCATAACACATGCAATAATGCGGCTAGCCAGTAAAACGACAATACCGCCGAGCTCTGGCCCTCCCACCCTGCCCTAATCTGCTGAGACCTTCTTGAAGCTGTGTAACGAGCTGAATGTCGGCCCATCCTTCATGATATATTCGTTGAGGATATTTTTAAGCTAATACAGCTCAAGCAAACAATCTTTCGATATTTACAATTACTCCGTACACTTTGTCATTTCTGTTCGATTACTTCCCCCTCCCCTAGCCAGATGAAGATGGAAGTCGTCGTAGGCATTGCCGCATGGGCAATGGCCTCCGTTTGCCAACACATGCCCTTAAGTCATTGGCTGGCTTCTTCATGCCCTAAAGGAGGCAACCTGACGGAACTTGCCAGCCTCCTTTCCTCTAACGCCGGTATTTATTACCCTGGATCGGATATATTTGAGAAAGCGACTACAAGATGGTCCTCCTTCGACGCTCCCGGGGTAAGCATTGTCGTGGCTCCTGACATCGAAGCCGACGTCGCTGAGATTGTGAGTTTCACGCTTTTGCCAAGGCCATGCGGCAGCGCTGTGCTAAATAAAAACCCAAGGTGAAATACGCAAACCGAAAGGGAATTCCGTATCTCGCAGTTACCGGTGCCCATGGTGCAATTACGACGGTGGGACGGATGCAGAATGGAATTGCAGTCTGGATGGACCAATTAAGCAGCGTCGAGATTGCCCAGGATGGGACCTCGGCGAAGATCGGAGGAGGGACTTTATCCAAGACGGTTATTGACACCCTCTGGGCTGCGGGAAAGCAGACAGGCAAGTCATATGACCCCCGTAGTGTATATTGGTAGATGGTAGTATTAACGTGTGAGGTAGTAACGGGAGGCTGCGAATGCACTAGCCTGCTTGGTCCTGGACTAGGAGGCGGCCATGGTTGGCTACAAGGACGCTACGGACTCATCGCCGACCAGTTTCTATCGGTAAACATCGTCCTGGCCAATGGAAGCCTTCAAACAGTCGACGAAGACACGGATCATGATCTCTGGTGGGCCCTCAAGGGTGCTGGCCATAACTTCGGCATCGTCACCTCTGTTACCTCGAAAGTCTTCGATATTCAGCATAACGATTGGGCATATGAGATGTACATTTTTACAAGCGATAAGGTCGAAGGACTTTATGAAGCTTTGAATTCGCTCCTAAACGATGGCTCGCCACCCGTGGACATCGTGAACTACGGATTCTTCCTTAATAATCCGGTCATTGACGATAAGGTAAGTTTAAACTGATGTGCAAGCCCTGTTGCATCTGTGCTGATGTGCATCTAAGGGGCCTGTCACGATGCTCTGGATCCTCCAAGAAGGAAAGACAGCAGTGGACTCGATTTATACGAAACCTTTCCATGACCTCAAGCCCACCACTATAGACGTTGGCAGCGGGACCTACCTTGACTTACCACGCTGGACTGGCATGGATAACGATGCTGCACCGTGCCAACACGTGGGGCTCGCGAATAATCGGTATCCCATCGATATAAGATCATATAACATCCAAGCCATGAGACAAGCATACGATCTTTTTGCAACCGCTACTAAAGAGACCCCTGCACTGAATGGTTCATTCTTTCTTATCGAAGGTTACCCTTTACGGGGCGTAAAGTCTGTGCCTGATGACTCTACTGCCTTTCCATTCCGAGGCGATAACCTCCTCGTCGCCCCGGTAATCAGTTGGGTACCCTCCGGACCGGAGATTGCCGAAAAGGCCGCGAGGCTGGGCAGTGAACTTCGGCGAATCATTTACGAGAGTAGTGGCCGTAAGGAGTTACATACATATGTCAACTATGCCTCCGGAGACGAAACAACGAAAAATTGGTATGGCTATAAGCGGTGGCGCCAGGAGCGTCTGCTAGCGGTCAAGAACAAGTACGATCCTGAAAGGAAGTTCAGCTTTTACGCACCCATCGGGTAGACTGAACGACGCTGTGGCATGTCGCAGACGTTGCATATCCAAAAGTGCTAGCGGTCGCCTAGCGAGTAACGGCAGAAATACTTGCTTATTACGAGGAAGGAGGGGTGTGGGATGACGGTTGGGACTAATTTCACTTCCGATGCAAGAGTATAAGCTCTCCAGGGGGCGCTTCGTACCTTCCATGTACCTGTTTGTCAGATCCTGAAGTGCCGAAAAATGTGAGGCCCCACACTACGGCGGGACACTATCAGGTCTTAAATCTCACACACCCCCCCAGCTGAGAGACACTTGA